>VSMD01025381.1:0-23324 GCA_008750895.1 Mirza zaza | reverse complement strand
TGGATCAATCTTCCCAAACTGATCAAACCATAGCCTCATAGGCCTCAGTCTATTGCAAAACTAAAGTTACAAAAAATTGTAGACATAAACTATCTAAAGCTTTTAACACCAAAAGAAGTATACAGTTCAGTATAATACTAATATTTATAATTACATGATTTGTTTTTAGGTATTAATTTATAAAGTTCTATCAGTAGTTTTGTCCTATAATAGGAAACAAAGTTGTGTGCAAACCATCTTCCTTCTATCCTACTGTCCTGTAACTCTATCCATAACCTCAGCTGAAGATAACATCACATGTCTGAATGTAAGGCCCTCTTTGAATGCAAAGCTGGTGCCCACATCCCCTCAACCCCACCATGCCCTCAGGGTTATCTCAGATTCAAACTCCAGCTGTCCTACAGGCTCAGTCCCTGTGACAAGCCCAGCACTTGAAATGGTGGGGATCCCACAGGAAATTTGGGAAACGTTGCTAAAAATCTAGCCAAGCAGCATAGAGAAGCTGCCCTGCAAGATCCCATACACGGTCATCACCGATCCAGAATTTTTGCAATCGGAAAAATAGAAGCTTCTTTAAACTAATGGATTTTCCATTTGCGATTATAGCAAAAGCCACAGAGATCACCTGAAACTATTCCAGGGCTAAAAGCTGTCTTTGTAAGTGTTGCTTTTAGAAATTCTGGCCAGCCCGCCCCACAGGGGATCCCACTGACTCTGGACACTGCCTTCCAGGAAAATCTTACCCAGACACAGACTCTTCTGATCAAAGGGGGTTAAGGCCATCATCGTTTGGGTTGTAGGGCCTGATGTTCCTCTGGTCCCCGGGTCCCTGTCACCGAAGTCAGTGACTGCCTTCTCTCTGAGCCACGTGCTTCCAGATGCCAGACCCAACCCTCTGCCCCCCAGGAAGTAGAGCAGGAAAAAAATCTTTAAAAGCACACACTCTGAATCCTGCCAGCAAGCACTGGGCTACCAAGAGCACAAAAGACTGGAACTGAGGCTCAGGTTGGCTGCTGAGGGCCTTGGAGCCAGAATGGATTGGGTTTGCTTGGATCCTGGGATATGCCGGGAATTACATCAGGGATTCTCCCAGATCTTTCTAAACAATCTATGAGATAAGAGATCTGAGATAAACAATCTATGAGGTAAGAGATACATTTTATATTGTGAGCCAGTATATATGTGCCTACAAGTGGACACAGGAACATATAACTGAAACCAGTTTAGTGAAACAATACTTCCCTTCACTAAGCACAATGTACTCTGATAGGTTCTATTTTATTCTATTTTTCATTTCTTAAAAAAAGTAATGAGTTGCAACCCACTAAAGTGGTGTCACTACCACTAATAGGAAGCAAACTTCAACTTGTGAAGCCCTGGAACGAGGACCTAGAAATGCCCTGTTCTGAAAGATCTGAAAGGAGTTTTTTATTTTTTAGAGACAGGGTCTCACTCTGTTGCCCAGGCTGGAGTGCAGTGTTATCATCAAAACTCACCTTAATCTCAAACTCTTGGGCTCAACCAGTCCTTCTGCTTCAGCCTCCCAAGTAGCTGGAACTATAGGCTGGTGCCAACAGATCTGGCAAATTTTTCTTATTTTTTTGTATAGATGGGGGAGTTTTTTGCTATTTTGCCCAGGCTGGTCTTGAACTCCTAGCCTCAAGTGACCTTCCACCTCCCAAAGTGCTGGAATTACAGATGTGAGCCACCATGCCCAGCCTGAAAGGAATTTTATGCATAGCCTGTCCCTCATTAAAAATTACTGAAACTTGTCAAGTAGGAGAGCAGGGGCCTGGGGACACTGGGGCGAGCAGGCTAGCACTGAGCCGTAACCAGGCTGAGCAGAGGACTGCTGGGTGCAGTGAGGCCACCACACAGCGGCGGGAGCAGCATCACGGGCCATGTCCTGTGTCTCAGCTCCAGTCTACACGCTGCCCCATTGTCTCCTAATAGGAAACCATGCTTCAAAAATCATGGAGTAACTTGGTAAATGAAAAATCCACTCAGACCCACAAGGAGCACAAAAGTGAAGAATTAAACAACTTTGTAAATAAAGGGATCATTACTCTCAATGCATTAATACGCTCTTAAGACCTATTGAAAACTTCCCATTTCAAGACAAATGAAGAGCATTATCAGCTCATTTCCCAAGCTGAATGGGCTGTTGTCACAGCCCAGCACTGGGCGTCAGAGATCCTGGTTGGCGGGCTGGTTTGGGTGGCATGCCAGCAGGCCTACGTTGGGGACACATGAGGGGCTGGTCCCTGCATTGCTGCTATGGTGCAGGTGGAGTCAGGGTCCTATTTTTTTTCACTCAAGGGAGGTGCTCGATGCACACCTGATGAAGTCGGGAGGAAAGTTCTACGCCAGTGCACTTGCCTCCTCCAAGTTTCATCATCATTCACCAAATAAGCATAATTGCTCCGTGTTTAAGAGGTGCTGGGAACAGAGGCACTGCTAGTAATTGCCTAATGGGTCCGCGAAATGAGGTGTGAGGCACATCGGTGTGAAAAAAGCAATAGCCACAAGTTTATTAACATTGAAAATTAAAATAAGCTCAGCCCCAGCCAGGCAGTCCTTGCTGAAATGAATCCCATTATCCCTCTAATAACTGTGCGGGGCTCAATTTGATGCCACCCAGGGGGTAGAGAGGCTTCAATACGGGTCATCTCTCTGCCAGTTTCCGGGAGCTGAGGATTCTCTGGTTCACTGGTAACTATCACAGAGGAAACACAAACACCCCCGGCCTCCCTTGCAGCTCCTCCAGTTCCACCTGAATCCATCCGGTGTGTGAAGAGCCACCAAAGGGGGAGGCTGGAGAGAATTATCTGTCGTTCTGATCTCGGTACCATTTTTTTAATAATTGCTGAATGGGGTTTGCAAAGGTGCGTTGTACGGTTCTGGGCTGGAACGTTGCCAGGGCTGTGGGAAGGAGGGCAGGGGCTCTGCTGGGGGCTCGGCAACCAGCCTTGCCTTCTTTGTCTCACCTTGATCACATTGTCAAATATTTCTAGACTCCCAGTGCCAGAAGGAGAGCTGCCCTTGACCTCACACTCATCCGATGTCTGCAGGAAATGAGGCTCTCTCAGTAAAATAATCAGAAAACAATCCACTGTGCAGTGCCTGCTACGCCTGAAGCATAATGACAATGCAGAGAGAGGAAAGCCGGGGCCGTCCAGGGAGGACGCGGACTGCAGGTGAGGGAAAGGAGAGGGGACTGTGCCCACAGAAGCTGACAGACTTGCAGAGGCACTTGGAGGAGCCGGGAGGAGACCGGGCAGGCAGCAGGCGGGCTCTGAGCAGGGAACTAGTGGGCAGGAAGCAGGGGTGGGTAGAGACAGCAGCACTGGGCAAACCAGCTGCTGGGGTCTGGGTTCAATTCTGGATTTCAAGGGAATCTTTGGAGGTTTCATTAAAAAAAAGGAAGCACATCATTAAAGAATCACTTTATGGTGAATTCACTTTTAAAATTTATCGTGACTTCTTTCTTATGCTAAATAAATGTTCATTTTTATACATAAAAAATATGTCTGACGTTGAAATTTTAATTCACTTGAAATTTTATGAATTTCATTCACCGCCACTTCCTTCAAATGGGCCTTTACTGTTTCCTAGAAGCCCGGCTGTATTCCCTCGGCCCATGTACTCCCCGAGTCTCCGGAGACTGTTTTGCACCCTTTTGACTCCACTGCCCCTCCTCCCATTCTCTCTTGAACCCCGGTCCATTCAGGCTTTCGCTCCACCCCTCAATGGAAGCTCCCTGGTGGAAGCACGGATGACTGACTGATGCTGTTTTGCTAAACGGGGCAGCCAACTCTCCGTTCTCCTGTGACTTGAACTTGCAGCAGTCCCTTCCTCCGCTCCCGGGACACTGCTCCTTGTCCATCCGCAGCTGGTTCCTTCCCATTTTTTCAGCCTCTAAAAATTACAGTGCCCCAGGGCTGCGTCCTTAGTCCTCTTCTCTCTCTAGACTGTAACCCTAGTGGATCTCATCCAGTCCCATGGCTGTAAACACCATCTATTTGCTCACAAGTCCCAAATTTATGTCTCCAGCCTGGACCACTGCCCCAGACTTCAGAGAGACAGCTACTTGGATGTCAACAGGCATCTTAAATGTAATCGTTCCTCCGGGTTCCCACCTCCCAGCCCCACCCAAGCACATGGGCACCAGACCTGCTCCTCCTGCAACCTCAGCTAATGTCAGTTCCTCCTGTCCTTTCTCAGGAGCACGACCTCACTCATCCCTGACCTCCCTCACACCCCCACGCTCCAATCCACCGGCAAACGCAACCGACTTTATTTTCAAACTATATCCAGTTTGAAAACGACCACTTCTCACCACCTCTACTCCCATCTCCCTGCTCCAAACCACCAGCCCTCGCCAGGACGGCTGCAACTGCCTCTAAACTGGCCTCCCTGCCTCCACTCTTGCCCCACTACAAGCTATTCTCAAACACCACAGCACAGCTACCCTCTTAAAATAAAAGTCAGGTCATGTCATTTCTCTGCTCAAGTGCTCTGCTTCTAAGGACTTCCCAGAGCCTTTAGACTAAAACCCATCATTCTGACAACGGCCTAAAAAGTCCTGTGCTCTCTGGCCCGGGCTGCCTCTCTGAGCCATCTACTGTCCTCTCCCCTCTCGCCGCTCAGCCACACTGACCCCTTGCTGCAGCTCAGACACTCTGCCCGCATCCTGCCCCATGATCTTCACACTTAAGCTCCTTCTGCCCAAGTTTTACTTGTCAGTTTGTTCATTGCCTCTGCTCTAAAATATAAGTCCATTTGGGGCAGGGACTTCGTTTCGCTTGCTCCCGTGTCAGTGTCAAACATGTAACAGGAGTTCAATAAATACTTGCAGAGTGAACCTTATTCATTTGAACCCACTTGTTAAAGCACCTGTATGCACACAGAAAACAAAACCTACCTCTGCTCCCTCCATCTGTTGCCAGGTGCTCAGTGTGCAAGGCCTTGACAATACCCAGGGTGACACAAAAACTACTTTGAATACATAGTGTTGCTGGCATTCCCCTTTCGTCCATCCCTGCACTCTTCATGATTATCAAGATGAGTTTATCTCTGCCTTCTGTTCCCTGGCCTAGGAAAAGAGTGTTCTAATACCAGCTGCTGCCTGGTCGCCTCCCTCCAAAACAGAAGTAATTGACCCTAACTCGCAGTTACCTTCCAACAAGCCGAGGGAGCCGTCCATGGCATGTCAAGGTTCAGCTCTTCCATTTACTTTCTGTGTGATCTTGGCCAAGTTATTTAATCTCCTGAACCTCAGTTTTCTTAAAAATAGAATGGGAAAAGTAAAGCTAGCTCTAGGAGCTATTGCAAAGATGAAATGAAACACAGAATGGATAATACTCGGCACATAGTACTTGCTCACTAAACACTGGTTTCCTTTCTCTTCCCACCGGAAGGTGACCCTAGAATCACTCTGAAATCCTAACTTTTAACCCAACACTTGATCGTGCCCTCCAGAGATGGCTGGCTGGGGCTCAGCAGTCATAGAGACCAGCCTGGGCTGTTTGGATCTGTGTAGGCCCCCACCGCCCCTCCCTCCTCCTTCACACAAGCCCACAGAGGGACAGGCTGCCCTTGGCACCTCTCTTGCATTTATGGCAGTCCTTCACCGTCCTGCAAGGGTGGTGAACTGAATTCAGAAAAATGACAGGTCGTTACAAATATATTGCATGTTGTAAAATAAAAGAACGTCCTTGTTAGAAAGCCAAATGACTTACTTTGGAAGCAACTTTAAATGATAGGCATAGGATACTGCAAATGCAGAATGCACGTTACACTTTGGTATAACACTTTAAATATACATGTGGTGCTCTAATATTGATACATGTGGATGTTGGCTTTAATCCTTTAACTGGAATGCTCTCTGACAGTAACTCTCCATTACTCAGCTCTCTATTGATTTGGGTTCATCTCTTAAAGTTCAGGCTTGGAGAATACTCAGGCCAGGTCTCCGCTGAGAACAACGGCATGGAGAGCTGGTAATTATCCAATGAATTCCAGTAATTATGCGACGAATTACAAATTGCCTAGTGTTTCCTGGAATGTTCGATTCAGGAACACACCTGTGAACTTTTCATGACACATTTTGGGGAGGAGGTCAGGGAAGAGGGTGTGTCCAGTGGGGTCCTTGCCCAGGTACTGCTGTCCTAGTGCTAGGACGGACGTCTGTGTCTCCTCACCCCAGCAGATTCTTATAAACACATGCAATTTACACAGCTTTCAGTTTCTGTCTGCCACTATCCTACCTCTAAGGTAAAAGCTATTAAAAAAAATTAACGATAAGCTGCTAAGAAAACCACAACAGGCTGTGTGACCCTGAGTAGGTCACTAGCTGCACTAGATAGTTCAACTCAAGTTCTTTGACTACTGTTCTCAAACCAGTATGTTACTGAAGGTCATGGACCTCTTCAAGAGTTAAGGAACAACAGGCTCTATGCTCGGAGCTCACCTTGTTCTGGGTCTCTCTGCTTCTGGACCCAACACGAAGGTAAGAAAGATACCCAGCTTATAGATGGAGTTCTCCCAAAGGTATATTTGATGTGGCTGTTCCCAGACTCCGGCAAAACTACTGTTCAGGAGCCCATGATTTGACAGAGTTTACAGAAATAATTTTCCTTATGTTCATTTTCAACAACAAACTTCTCAGAGCGAGTGACTGCAAGAATCCATGTAGCTTTGATGATGAAAGAGTCTGGGAATGAAAAGGAAGTCTCCGGATACTCTGGAAGACAATCATCTCTCCCTGTTTCCATGGTACTTTCCTTCGTATTCTGCCCTAACAACTACTCATTGCATTTTCTTCCAAATCAGATTACGACAATACTAATTAAACTCCTGATATTTCACTTTCCCTTCTGGGCTATGATTCATGTCCAGCCAGATGACCAAAGTGGGATGAACCTGTGGTTCTCTTCAGGGTAACTATGGGGCAAGAGATAGCTTGTTAAAGCTCTCGTTCCTTGGTGAACTCAGTTTTCCTTTGGTGCAAGTAGGTAGGGCCAGGAGTATTTTTCTCCTCAGCATAATCACAAATGCACCTGCCACAGAAATAGGGACTGTGGGGCCCACTGGGGTGAAAGGAGTGGGTTATTCCTCACCTCAGTGTTCCACTGAGTATTCATGCAGTAACCGGGGCTACTGGGCACCGGGGAAGGTATTCGCTTAACAAATGTTTATTGAGCACCTGTTAAGGACCAGCCCTGCAATGGGACCTGAGGCACAGCAGTTGAAAAGGCAGACATCACCACTGCCTTCCCAGAGTGGGCTCTGTGGTGAAGAGGGCCTAGGCTAGTGGCTAGAAGGCCAACGTTTGGATCTAGGCTCCCCTGTTTTACCTCTTTGAGTCTCAGTTTACCTTCAGCCAAAGGAAGGTGATAGCCCTACTACCTACCCGCCTAGTTCCTAGGATCAGATAGACGTGTTGATATGCTTAGCAAACCATAGAATACTGCAGAAAGATACAGTTTTGCTACTGCAGAAATTGTTCTCTTACACTCAAAAGAATTGAAAACAGGGACTTGAACAGATACTTGTACACTCATGTTCACAGCAGCGTTGTTTACAAGAGCCAAAAGGTGGAAACAACCTAAATGTCCATCAACAGGTGGACAAACAAAATGTGGCATATGCAGACAGTGGAATATGATTCAACCTTAAAAAAGGATGGAATTCTGATATATGTTACAACATGGATGAACCTTGAAAACATTATGTTAAGTGAACTACACCAGACACACAAGGACAAATATCATATGATTTCATTTACATGCAGTACCTAGAGTAGTGAAATTCACAGAGACAGAAAGTGGAATGGTGGTTACCAGAAGCTGTGGGGAGGGATCCGTGGGGAGTTCGTGTTTAATGGGGACAGAGTTTCAGGTTGGGACGATGAAAAAGTTCTAGAGATGGATAGTGGTGATGTTTGCACAACAATAAGCATGTGCTTTATGCTGCCAAACCATACACGTTAAAATGGTAAGGAAAAACCCTCTCTCAGGAAAAACCCTGTCGAGGTAGGTGCCGAGGTGAAGGGGCAGCTTGATGTGCCCTTGCTGTCCAGGGCCGATCTCCAGCTCCAGGAGAAGTGAGAACTAACCCAACTCTTCGTGGGCACATCCCAGAAACACAACATGTATGTGTAAGATCAGAACACGGCATCAACATTTTTAATAAGAAATCACTATCAGGGATATTCTAAGTCAGTATCACCATCCTGTCTGTTGGCAAATGTTCACAGGAGCCATATGGCAATCAGAAGGCTGTTGGGTGAACACCGAATCAACACAGGGAAAAACTGTTTAAGTGGCACCATGATAGAATGGGACGTTCTTGCTAAAGGGACTTGAATCCTTGAAATCTGTTGATTACAGATAGGTATGTCTTTGGCTTCCATCACTAAATGAGAGGTGCACCTTCTAAGAGGATCAGAAATTATTCAAGTCAATTGACTTCAGCTCCTTCTACCCTGGACAAGGTTTGGGTGGGCCCTGCTAACGTTTGCCTTTGAGACCTTCTTTTTATCTTGCTTGCCTGGCTGAAGGAGCTTTCTTTTTTCTGATCAAGGCATTCTTTCTTTAGATTTGCTAATATGATATTAGCAAACAAGTCCCATTTGAGTACGTGAGTGGGCTTGGGAACGATTTCAGCTCCTTCAGACAGATGACTTTTAGCATTTCCACTCTGACCCATTTTGTGTTGAAGATTTAATCTCAGAGAAGAATGACAGCCCCACTTTATATAGTTCTCAGGGACACCCTATGGAGCCCCCAAGCACTTACAACAACTACTATTACCCATCATTTCCAGTTTTCTCAGCATATGGATAACTGGGGAGAAGCTAGAAGGTCTCTGTTCTGTCTAGTTGAGCTGAGAATGGAAACCAAAAATATCTCTGACAGTGACTGATGCAAAGATGATGAACTTGCTGGAGAGGCAGAGCCTTTCCTCTCCAGCTTCTCCTCCAGCTTTGTGTGCCAATAATTGCCCAATGTCCATGAAAAATTGCAGTTGAATCCCAGGCTGAGAGCTCAAAATGGACTTTAGATATTTCTCTTCCTGGCAGGCTCTTGTGAAAAGAAACGAAGGATTGCTGGCAGCAAGAACATCTCCATGGAAATCCACCTGGTGGAGGTCAGGGATGAAGGCCCGGGGTGAATTTTTACCCTAGGCAGACCAGATCTGCAGATAAACAAAGGGAAACATGGTTTTGAGCCTGGTCAGTTTCTTAATCCTTGATAAGCACACACATCACTCACTGCAAATTCTTCTCCCAAACTGGAATTTACCGGAAGAAATCAATTTACGGAGGCAGCTGTTTCTTCTCTTGCATGTCTTGCATTAAGCAATATAAATTGTATAACTAGCAAGATTGATGGTAATAATATTAAGTCCATAATAATCCAAATCAATTCCATCAAGACCTGGAAAGGTAAGTGGGGAGAAGGTATGGTAAGGCATAGTTCTTGGGAAGCAGTAATAGTACTATGCTCTGTGCTAACTGTAACCTGAAGAACATGTTCCTGGGAGTCAGACCAACCTGTGGTTAAATCCCAGCCCTGCTGGCAGGTCATGCTGGGTCAGGTTGGGCCATTTCCTGAATCATAAATTGGGATAATTAGGTTTGATGGGAGCTTAGAATCAGAGAGCCTGGGACAGTGCTTCATAAGAGTTGGTTTCCACCTCCCTTTCTTCTACCCCAGAGTAAGCACAGCCCAGCTTGCACATTTAACAAGTAGCTCCTACCTCCACCCCCGTGTCCTTATATGATACAACAAATCCATATTGTTGATAAATGGCTTTATAGTGCTTGTGCTATATATCTTCAAATCAAATTGACAGGCAAGCATCCAGAAAATCTAAAAGAAGCAAGCCTTGCCCGTTTCCATGACCCCAGAGTGTATCACACTATCAAGGGCTGATTTGATAGGAAACTCCCCAATTTATTGCCTGGGAGCAGAGTGGTGCATGGGTCAGCCCAAGAAGGGAGAGGAGAGGAGAGGAGGGGAGGGGAGGGGAGGAGAGGGGAGGGGAGGGGGGGGGAGGGGAGGGGAGGGTTCCATACAGGAAACCTGGTTGTATAGAGGGTTAGGGAGGAACAAAGAAGGAGAGACTAGAGGTGACTGGCTTGTCCTTGAGCTCTCGCTGCATCCCAGGGCCACCTTTAGGATGCCCCAACCCCCACACACACCAGAGAATGAGGACTTTGAAGATGTAGGAGTTACTCCCGCTCCAGCAAGGCAGGCTGCTTGGGACCAACCAAGAGAGGGAGGTAGGAAGGGACTGGGGTGTCCCCTCACTTCTCCTGTCCTTCCTCAACAGCCCAGATGCACTTACAGATCCCGCAGGACCACATTGTTTCCTTTTTTAGCTGTCCTTACATTTGAAACCCCCCTAAAGAAAGCAATGAAATGAGAGGAACCCTCAGACTGCCATTTGCAGGTGTTCCAAGATGCAGCGAGTCGTTTGAATCCCCCCTTAGGCCAGCGGATTCACTCCATCTGTGCTTGCAATTCAGCCGAGACGAGTATTTTCTGATGCACAGCTTTCCTGGAATGTCTCTTTCTCCATTCTTTCGCACATACCAAAGGAGAAAAATCAGTGTTTCCGTCTGCATTATTAGAACCAAAAATAGGCCCTTTTCTCCCCAGCCCATATCATTGCCACATTACAAATACATTGTGTATATCCCCCATAAAGGTGGTTATGTTTCCCTCCTGCCTCCTCCTTTCATTATACAAGATTTCCAGTTATTCAGTATTTTGTTCTCATTAGAACACTGCTTGTCACATGTTTTCACCAGAGACATTCATCACCAAGGTCAAAGGGTGAATATCGTGATCTATTATGCTTAGAGGAATCTGATGAAAAGCCACATAATTATCCAATTTAAAGAGAAGCATGTAAAAAAGAAGGGGAGCACTTGCTATAATTTAAATTGTTTTGTTTCCCTGAAGCAAAATTCAGCACCTGATTGACAGGACCTAATGATAATTCTTATTGATATGGTGATGTTAATTGTGGAGAGATATTTAATAAGTCCCATATTCCGGAGGTAAATGCGTGCTCTTAACCTGCACCTGAACCTGATTTTTGATGCAGCATGGGGATGAGGTACAGATACAGATAAGTGAGCACAAGTGGATTTTCAGTCTTGTGTGGCAGAATGGAAATTGGAATCTTCAGAATCTATTAGGAGAACAATTCCACAGTTGCTCACACTTTTATAAATTATACTGTATATTACAGAAAGACACAAAGTCAGGGAAGTTGCAAGAAGAGGATATTGTCATGACTTTGCAGAGAAGTTTTTAAGGTGGCATTTGGTGATGGTGGTGGTGGTGGTGGTGGGTTTTTTTTTTTTCAACCAAACACACGCATACGAGAATGTGATCTGTATTCACTTCCAAACAAAATGCACTGATGAAATCCATGCCCTGAATCACCCCTCTCCCACCCCCAGGTCGGGCTGACCTGCAGACAGGGAGGCCAACTGTGAAACGGAGGGAGATTCTTGGAAGAAAATGACTTCTTCCACCAAGAACAAAACCATTCGAAAAGGCCTTTGCAGGTCTAAATTACAAAAGGAAGTAATCCGTAGAGGCTGAAAACATCAACTAGATCTGCATCCCGTCATGAGATCGCCAGGCTTCAGGAAACAGCTGCTGGGCTGCGGGCGAGGCTGAGGTCAATGCCAACGCTCCAAGAGGCCATTTCAAAATCATTATCTGGACAAGAGACACTGGGTCGCCAGACCTGGTTGTGCGTGATTTGACCCGGTAAACCACTGAGCCGTCGTCTCTCACTGAGAAGCCGTGTTTCTCTCGTGTTTTTATTATGTGCTAACCAAGTTTTAAATGTTGGAATATTAAAACTGCATCTGCTATTATTGTGAGACAATTCCACCATTTGGGAACTAACACTCATAGAGCTATCTTTGTGCCAATGATACAAAATAAAAAAAATGAAAGAAACTGTAAAGACAAATACACTTGGAAAAAAGATAAATAGACTGAAAAAAAAAGAGAAGTAGCCTTGGAGAAGTGGCTTAAATCTGAGGGAGGGCAAGTTGTGAAATTGAGTTCAAATTATTTTTTTAAAACTCCAAGTGAACTCAGTTATTCATTTTTACTTATGGAAAAAGAATATTACATAGTGAGCATTTTAATATGATGTCCTGGTCAGTATAATTATCTGTGCCAAAGCACATTTAACTTCAAAATAATCAAGCCAAAGAGAGTTACAGCCTTAGTCACAAATGGGTCACTGTCACAGAAGGAAAGCTATTGATCTACAAATAGGGACACAAGAGCCAAAATGTAATCATTCAAAGGGTGTCACAGAAAATAAGAGTAATTTTTAATGACCAAAATATTAAGAATGTTCAAAGCATTTCAAGATAAGATTCTTCTTGAGCTTAGCAGCTGGGGACCGGCACATCGTGGTTATCAATAAATGAGCAAAGAATAAGAAATTCTTTTTTTTTTTTTTGCTTTTTTTTTCTTTGCTTTTAATGCGCACACACACACACACACACACACACACTTGGAATAGTCCAGATATAAATTACATTGACTTTGAGTCATGTACTTACCTTAACTGAAAAAAAAAAGCCAAGTTAATTGGGGACAACCAAATTGATTGCGGGTTATGATACCAATAGCAGCTGAAACTGCTGCCATGATTTTTTACTTCCTAGGCCAAAGCATTACATCACTCGCAGGAGATTATAATTTCTCTGAAGCACACTTCTGGTATCGCACTACCCAAAAAGCGATATGCCAGCAAATTGAAGAGAGTTCAGAGAAAAGCAATAAAAATAATTAAGGAGGCCCTTGGATTGACTGATGGAAAGATGAAAAGAATTAAATGTGGGCTGCCTGGCCCAAAGATGACCTGGGTGGTTATAGGAACGTTATGCAGGTATCTGGAGAGAAGAAATTCCTGTCTGAGGCAGGCAGTAGTCCCAAAGAATAACAATGCAGTAAACACAACCAACCTGGTGCTGCTCCAAGCAAAATCGAGGTCACATCTGCACTGGGCAGCCACCAACAGCCACTCTGTGCTTCTGTCTCTTGATGTGGGCTCAGAGCTGACATAGAGGGTGGCATGTCACGGAGGTTCTCCTATTTCCACTCTATACACTTATCCTATGCTAGACATCTGGGTCCTTGAAGTGGCCTGCAACCCAAAAGGGAAAAGGTAAGGACTGGTCAACATCATGGTTAGGAGTCTGGGTTCAAATCCCAGCTCTGGCACTTCCCAGCTGAGTGACCTTGGGAAAGTTACTCAACCCCTCTGAGCTGCTATTTCCTTACTTGTAAAATGGAGATAGCAATAGTGCCCTACTCCTAGTGCTGTCAGGTGAAATCATTCACATAAAGCACCTCCCAGTGCCTGGCCTGCAGTAAGTGCTCAATAAATAGTCGCTATTGTCCTTGCATAGTATAACTAGCAGTAAGGGCAGGAAAAACCTAAGGGTCAACAAAGATCTGACCCTCCTAATAGGGACTCCAGGCACCAAAGCACTCACAGATGAGTGGCCCGGCTGGTGCCTGAGCAGATGCCACAAAACTTCTCATGTCATTGATATACCTCCCCATCCTCCCCAACCAAATGTGCCAGTTTCCTTTACACCTACTATAGTTTGGGGGATCAAGTGTCCCAGTTTGCCCAGGACAGCCCTAATTCATGCCTGTTGACCCAGGGTGGTTATAAGTAGCACCCTCTCTCCCGAATAAGGGTCAGAGTTTTGACGATGAATGATATGGTCACCCTAATTATGAGCTGCCCATCATCTTTTTCTCTAAACCTGTCTACCCCACACCACTCTTGATAATGAATTTCATGAGTACATTGACATTACCATGAAAAAGTATTTTTCATCACTCCCGAGCTACCCAGGTCAACAGTTTTACCATCTCAGGAGCTGGTGAATGAATCCATCCATGTCAACCTCGTCTCCCATTGTCCACATTTTAATACCCTCAGGCCAAAGAGTCCAGCTGGTTAGTTTGTCCTGGACCAGTAAGCCTTCTCCATTCCCACCTTCATTTTAGTTGATTTTCTCTGGAAAATGCCACTGCATCTTCTTTAAGAAGCATAACTGAAATTTTAGATGTTTTCTTAAGTGAAAGAAATAGTCTATTTATTTATTCCAGTGTTAAGAGTCAGGACATTAGGCTTGAGGTCTAGCTTCATCCTTTACTCCCTGCGTGAACTCATGCATCAATCTCTCAAAGCCTCATTTTTCTCATCTTTATAATGGCAACAATATGGAGATAGTCACGTCATCTACGAATAATGATAGCTTTTCTTCTTCCTTGAATCTGTATTCCTTTTTCTTTCTTGCCCACTGTCCTGCCTAAGACTTCCCCTACAGTGTTGAATCAGAGTGGTGAGGGTGGGCATCCTTGCCTTATTCCCACTCTTACAGGTCACTAAATAAGTAACCTACAGATTTTTCATAAATGTCCTGGTATCAGGTTGCAGAAATTCCCTTCTAGTCCTAGTTCACTAAGTGTTGAGTTTTGCCAAATTCGTTTTTTCTGTTTATTGAGATGATCACATATTTCCCCCAATATTCTGTAATTTACTTATTAAACCACAATAATTCATTTTCAAATGTTTAAGGAATCTTATATTCTTGGGACAAATCCCAATTATTGTTGGACTCAACTTGCTAATATTAATATTTTGTTAATGACTTAATGTGTCTCATGTTATCGGTATAATGCTTTAAGAAAAGTGTCTTTATTCTCTTCCTGTATTTGACAATCAAGTGAGATTGTGAATTCTAACATGTTCTGTAGACTATAAAGTTTTGTCCACATGTAGGTTCCAAAGCTGCTGCCTCTTCTCATGATGATGAAAATATATAGCACAGGCCGGGCACGGTGGCTCACGCCTGTAATCCTAGCACTTTGGGAGGCCGAGGTGGGAGGATCGCTCAAGGTCAGGAGTTCAAAACCAGCCTGAGCAACAGCGAGACCCCCTCTCTACTAAGAATAGAAAGAAATTAATTGGCCAACTAAAAATATATAGAAAAAATTAGCCGGGCATGGTGGCCTGTAGTCTGTAGTGCCTGTAGTCCCAGCTACTTGGGAGGCTGAGGCAGGAGGATCGCTTGAGCCTAGGAGTTTGAGGTTGCTGTGAGCTAGGCTGATGCCACGGCACTCTAGCCTGGGCAATGGAGTAAGACTCTGTCTAAAAAAAAAGAAAAGAAAAGAAAAAAGCAAAGCAAAGCAAAGAAAAGAAAAAAAAATACATAGCACGAAGGTGGCCCTTGGCAGGGCAGCGGTCCACAGGCTGGCCAGGAGCCAGCCCCACGACACATCCCCACTCTTTCACAAGTTCAGCCACCACCAGTAACTCAGAGCTCTCTGCCTGTGAGTCTGGCAAAGATGCCTCCTGAATTTTCCAAGAAGGCCCCAATTTTAAATAGTTTCTCCTATTGTCAAACCTCATCACACCATGTGTCCCGATTTTGAGTTTAAGGGTGTTTTTTCTGAACACATTGACTTATTCTTGCCCAAAAAGAAACTCATCTTCCACATTCCTGACTACTCCAGCAGCTCAAAACATTTTCCACAATCTGTCCAAATGCAGGAAGTGGTAGGACTTACGATATGCGTATTGTTTTAATACATCTATAAATATTTCAGTCTCTACTTAGGAAGTTTAAATTTAAGTAAGGTTCTTCGATTTTGACAAAGTTGATTGACAGTATCCTAATTTATACATCGCTTGCATAATCCTGTGTATTCTTTCTTTCATTTATTTCTTTGGCAAATATCTACTGAGCATCTACCATGTGCTAGGTGCTAGGCTCTGGTCTAACTGCAGAGACATGGCAGAGAGCGAGTTGGGAAAGGCAATGTTCTTGTGAGTCTAGCGGTGTTTGGATTTTGAGCTTGATGCTGAAGCCCTGTGCTGGCTGCTGGGTAGTGTGGTCCAGACCCCCATGCAGAACCACTGCACTCATTTCCTGAGCTTCTGGGAGTTTGGACTACCTATAGCTTACATCTGATACTCTCTTTAGGTCTTGTTCTCTGCCAAAGGGAGCTGCCTTACCAGATGTGACATTCCCTTCTGAGAGAAGCCACATCTAGTGACTGGTGAATGGGGGAGGATGAAGCCCCCTACCAGCCCCCAGTCTCCATTTAGGACAACTCTGAGAGGCCATCCTAGCTCTGGATCCTAGCTTCATTATAGCTCAACTCCCTCTTCTGACCCACTCTGCCTCCCTCTCCCCTCACAAATATTGTTTCCAGAACATTCCCCGATAAACTCCCTGCACACAAATCCCCATCCCAGTGTCTGCTTACCGGGGGAACTGCTTAAAACAAGCCCTAAGTCCTGATCTCTTCTTTTTGAATGCTACCTCTGGGAGGTGGTGAGATTATCTAAATGCCTTTATCCAATGTCTGTCTGCAAATGTAGTAGGGCTGGAAAATATACCAAGTTTATTGAAAAGGGGGGAAACATATTTTCCCAAAATTAAAGCCATGACTGACAATTCTTAGGGAAATCATCACTCCCAACGAATATACTCCCCAAAAGTTTAATAAACAAACAAAACCAGCCACCATCATGAAACAAGAGTGTCCGATAAACTTGTCTTAACATTAAAAGTTCAGGCACGAAATGTCTCAGACGTTAACCTTGGAAATAAATATAGCACTATTAAATGGGTGGAACTCTTGGCTATGATGTGGGTCATGAACTGCCACAATCTGTGAGATGGCATTTCTGTCCCACACAAGGTCTTTTATAACAGAGCTACCTAGAATCTTCACACGCAGAGCGTGACTTACATGCTGCATGGTTCGTGACATTCTTTCAAGTCTGGTTTCTTTTGGATGGCAGAGCAAAATCTGTCAGCGGTGCAGTGAGACATCCTCGCAAGCCACAAGGGGGACTTCGGCTGGGAAAAGATGAGGAGCCCCAACTAGTATCGGAGAGTCCGTGGTGTGTGTCTCCAGTGCGTGGCATGGGGTGGCAGGTGCTCAGCAAGTGGCTCCTGGTGACGACCGCCTCCTCTCTTGCCCTAGGGTCGTGGTAGCACAGGGGAAAACTGGTGAGCCCCTGATGCTTCACTCATTCGTTCCATAAATATTGATTCAATAGTCGGGCTAAAGCTAAACCACATAACCAAGAGACTACCAAATGTGGTGGCTTAATGACACTCAGGTTTATTCTGCACTCATGTGACATTTCAGGGCAAATGGTCTGAGTCGGGGGAAGCTCTGCCATATGTGGTCCTTTAGGCCTGTGTCTTTCTTCCAGTTGCTCTGCCACCCTTCAGAGGGGTGTCCTTGTCTACATGGCCAAGTTGACCATGGGCACCACCATGCTCCTGCCTTCAGGAAAAGGAAGTGAGTACACGTCAGTCCTCAGGGCTGAGGACTGCCTGCCGAGCACATGAGGCAGAAGTTAGACACATCACTTGCTCTCCTGCTCTGCAGGTGATGATTCTGTCACCCAACAACACAGCCACAGGGGGAGCTGGGACGTGTGGTCTGGCTGGATACCTGACAAGGCTAACAATACCAGCTTAGAGCCAGGCATCCTGCTAGGCCCAGATGACCCATAGTGCTCACAGGCTGGTGGGGAAGAAAATAGATAAGTAGAGAAGTAATTATGAAATATAAAGGTCCAGGAAGAAAATAAAAATGGTGTATAATAAAGACTAATATGGGGTGAGAGGATACGAAAGTGTTTCTGGGGAACCAGTATAGACGGAGTGCTCAGGTGATATTTAAGCTGAGACCTAAAGGGAAGAATGCATGGCTACATGCAAAAAAAAAAAAAATTATACCAGACAGAGGAGCCTGCTGCACAAAGTCCCTGGAGGAAGAGAGCTGGCTGTGTCTGAGGCCCGTCCAGAGAGGGGGCTGGAGCAGAGTGAGGAAGGAAAGAGCTTTGAGCAAAGGATACAGAGGGAATAGGCAGGATCCTGAAAGACATTGCAGGCCACTGTGAATAATTTGAATATTTTGAAATAAAAATAATAATAATCACAAAATAATAAAGTGGGTTTCTCTTGGAAAAAAAAAAAGAATTTGGATATTTGAAGTGCAATAGGAAGGCAGGTTATGGGATATGATTTATAGCTATGAAGATCCCTGTGACTGCCATAGCAACAGTGCAGCCATCAATATAATCCACCTCTTATTCTGGGAAGGGAACTTTAAGGCCAGGAGAGTGAATGTCTATATATTGTCTCTAAACGATCATTTTAAGATGAAAAATTAATCCCCTGGTAGCCGAAGCTTTTTGGGGTTTTCAGGGGGCCTCCTGAGACCAGCCACACAGGACAGCAGTCTGATCAAAAATCCAGAGCCTTCAAAAAGGCTTTGCTGGAAGGCAGATGAGGCGAGAAGCACGTTGTGGGGAGGGATGGCTCAGGATTTTATGTGTAGGCCACTTCTGATCTCCACTGTAGGGCCACTCCCCACACTTTGGACTGCAAAGTTGTTTACTTGACTTGAAACTACAGGCAGCTGAGGAACAAGAGTCGGTTTCTATATCTTCAGGGTATAGAAAGGTACAAAAAGTAGAAATACCTTCTCTGGTTTTATCTCAAGATAAAAAATAGTATAGATTTATTTGTAACAGAATGATAGGCAAATATATCTTGTTTGTCTACACCTTTTAAAAATGCAGTCTTGTGGGCCGGGCACAGTGGCTCACTGCTGTAATCCTAGCAATCTGGGAGGCCAAGGCGGGCAGATCGCTCAAGGTCAGGAGTTCAAAACCAGCCTGAGCAAGAGCAAGGTCCTGTCTCTACTAAAAGAAATAGAAAGAATTAATTGGCCAGCCAACTAAAAATATATAGAACAAATTACCCGGGCATGGTGACACATGCCTGTAGTCCCAGTTACTTGGGAGACTGAGGCAGAAGGATTGCCTGAGCCCAGGAGTTTGAGGTTGCTGTGAGCTAGGCTGATGCCTCGGCACTCTAGCCCGGGCAACAAAGTAAGACTCTGTCTCAAAAAAAAAAAAAAAAAAATGCAGTCTTGCATTTACAACTCTACACAGATGTCAATAATCCCTGAAAGTTGCGTAGTTCTTGCTAGTTTTACAAAATCTTTGCCCACATTACCTTATGCAGATACTTGATTGAATTGAATTTTCTATAAATGGCTCTTACTAAGAAAATGAATTCAACTGACTTAAAATTTTAATGTATAAATGTCTACATTACCTATTCATGCATCATAAGCATTTAGTCTTTTAAAATAGTTGGTAGGTCCGGATGATTCAAGAGGCCTTGACTTTCTTGGTTTTTTAAAATGGTGACAACTTCGGGTGAAACGCTGCACATTGATAAGTAATTCTGAAACTCTGGAGATAACAGGTTATTTCAAACCTTTCTATGAGAATATACATGCAAACCGTGTCCGCATTAACTCAAATTCTAAATTAGTTGGAATGTGAACTAATCATTTCGAGCATTAAAGCTTGGCCTTGGGATGAAATTAAAGGAGAAACATTTAGGCAGAATCATGGAGAATTACCCTCAAAGTAAGATGGCTAAATCCATAAATATTTTCCTAAGGGAAAAAGTGAAAGTATCATCAGTTTCTAAGTAGGAAAAAAAAAAATTAGCCTGTGGACCATAGAAAACAGCCTTGTCCCGGAACACTGAGTTATGTTTTTTTTCTACCTCTCATTTTCATTGTAACTAATGTTTCCTAATATATTCAACAAAGAAATGTAAAAGAGAAATCTACATTAGAGGCCTCTGATTTGTCATCCATAGAACGGCTGAAGTAACTGCTCTGGTACAGGGGGATTGCCTGGGTATCCATGTCCCAAATGCACCAACCCCATTATGGTAGATGTTTCTAGAGAGTTAAGGATGTACAAAAACATGAGTGTGAGAGGAGTGATGCAAGAGGGAGAGAATGAAAGAAAAACAGGAGAAGAAAAGGCAGTAGAGGGTACCATTTACATACCACTGCCAACCTACCCTCTTCTTGGGAAACGTTGGCTCACGGTCTTCTGCAGGACAGCACACCTGCCTCCCAGGAATCCATTCATTCATCCTCATTTACTGAGCGGGACACAGCGCTGGTCCCTGAGACCACAGACATGAGTCAGACAGACGTGGTCCCTACCTTCCAGGGAACCACAGTCTCGGCAAGGAATGGACACAAAAACTGAACAATCTGAAAAGAGCTCTAGGAGAGGAAAGTGCCACGTGCTGGGAGAGCCTAGTGGAGAAGGCGGTTCCTTCTGCTGGGGCTGTCAGGGCAGGCTTTATAATAGCCAGTCCCTGAGTGACAAGTGTGCTTTCCCCAGGCAGCAAAGAGGTGAGCCCAAGGGGCTCTGGGGGGAGTAAAGGAGAGAAGCTTCCAAGGGAAGGCGATGAGCAGCCTGGGAGTGACCTGGGCTGAGCACTTAGACTGGGTTCTGCAGCCAGAGAGGACCTACAGTGGCTTCTAAATCAGAGGAGTGGCCTGATGGAGTGTGGGTGTTGGAAAGGTTTTGGGACAAGCTCTGAGCAGAAGATTCTCATCAACATGAGAGCCTTGCCTTGTTCTAGATCAGTGACTTCAACGTAGGATACAACTGCCTGTGCTCACAGATGCTGTGGGTCATTGAACAGACACAGTGAAGATGGCTTATCTAGGACCTCACCTGGGAAGCCCCAAAGCCTGGGTGACTCCATCACTGGGAGCTGGGATCATTGGAGCTCCTCACAGGAGCACACTCAGAACTGCTGGCCAGTGCATCTCGCAAGGAGTCAGGAGTCAAACATCTGGAAGCTCAGTGTCTTTTCCATCTTACAGTTGGGAGAGGCGATCTGTACAACGATCCCTTGCTGCTCCATACTTACCCATTTTTGTTTTATTTCTTACTGCATCATCCAGCTGTGACTTACCATAAAACAGGTCCCCAAGATGTGACCTATTCGTCCCTTTTCAACTTCTGCTCCCATTCATATACCCCAAACTCTGCAGCAAACAGTTGCTTGGAGTTGCCCGTAAACACTTGATTCTTTTTCTTGTCTTGCCTTTTCACATACTGTTTCCTCCCCCTGGAATGTTCCCCCTGTGCCTGGCAACCTTCTATTTCCGTTTCACAATTCAACCCTAGTATCATCTGTTCTCATAAACCTTTGCTGAGTCCCCAGGTACAGCTAATGCCTTCCTCCTCTCTGCTCCCGACACCTGGCATTCTATTGTGTTCTACGCTTAGCACCCTGCTGCAATTAATCGTCTTCACACCCGCGCCCAAAACTCTTGAAGGATGGAGAATTTGTTACTCTTCTCTGTCCTTTCTCCGGCTCTCAAGCCTAACAAGCACAGAGGGGATGTTTAACCAAGGTGGACTTTTCATAGTGACTTTTGAGTCAACCTTCACATTTTCATAGCATTTTACAGAGCTCACATTAGGAAAGCCCTTTTAACATCTTTCATCTTCTGTACAGGACAATCTTGTATGTATTATCCCCATTTAGAGATGAGAAAAGAGAGATGCAGAGGCATGTGTGAGCTGCTCAAAGACACTGGGCAAAACGTGGCAGAGCTAAGACCTGTTCCTGGGCCTTCTGATCTGCTCGGAGTTCTTGGATTGCATGACAGCAGGTGCCACTGAGCACCCAGCCTCAAGTTCAAAGATTTATTTTAGATGTAGTCTGTACCTATTTCCCGGGGCTATACCTGCTCTTCCTCACACCCTAGTTCCATCTGTTCCTATCTGAGCACCACTCTGGGGGGAAAGCCTAAGGCAGGACTCTTAGAGCCAGGGGAATAGGCCACTGGGGCAGTTGACTCAGGGTGGCCTCAGACAACCTGACTCAAGTTCAAATTGTGGTCATGTCAACAAGCTAAGGCTGCAGCCAGAACTGCAGCAGAAGGGGCGGGATGGGAGCTTGAATTATTTCTTCCGCAACCCCGTCCCTGGCATCAATTCGTGTAGCAAAGCCTACGTTAGAGTTCATGTCCAGTTGAAATCACCATAAAACCAGAACAATTGGAGCCCAAATTAGTGAAATCTTTAGGTGTTTATGAATTGCCTTCATTTTAATTGAATTAATTTTTTTGAACAGAAACTATATTTACAGAGTTTGAAATTCTGCAAGCACCAGAGGATATACAGGAAAAAATTGTTCTTCCCACCCTTGTCCTCTGCCTCCAGTTTCCTTTCCCCAAAGGTATTTCATGAATACTCAAGAAAATATATGTGTGTGTGTGTATGTGTGTGTATACACACATATTTTTTTCCCTGTTTTGAAATGAAGGGCAGACTATTTATACACTGCTCTACATCTTGATTTGTTTTTTACTGAACAATATGTCTAGGAATTCCCTACACATCAGCACACAAAGAGGCGCCTCCATCTTTTTCACAGTTGTACAGTATCCCATCATATGGCTGAGCCAAAATTTGTTTAACCAGTTCCCTGTTGAGGGGCATTTATTTTGCTTCCCATCTGTTGCTATTATAAACAACGTTGGAATGAATAACCTCATAGATGCATCATTCTGTTCACATGGGAGTAAATCCATAAGACAGATTCATAGACTTGGAACCACTGGATCCAAGGGTGTATGCATTTGTAATTTCAGAGGGAGTGTTGCCAAATGACCTTCAATGGACTTTGTACTAATTTAAAATCCTACCAGAGGTGTACCAGAGGGCCTCTTTCCCTACGAAATCTCTGTTATCCCTAAGCCATCAGGAATGATCTGAGGGTTCATAAAAGCCAGGAAAACCAAACGACTTCTCTGAATTTAAAAAATAAAAGTGAGGGGAGATGCACATCAAACCCACAATGAAACACACACACACACACACACACAGAGTGAGATATCTCTCTTCGTACCCACAAGAACAGCTGTAATCCAAAAACACAGAAACTAAGTGCTGGTGAGGATGTGGAGAAATTAGAGTCCCACTGCTAGCGGTGCAACTGCTTTGGAAGCAAGTGGCTTCTCCAAAAGTCAAACAGAAAATTACCATATGACACAACAATTCCACTCCTAGGTATATATCCGAAAGAACTGAAAACAAGGTACTAACACAAATGCCTGTACAAATGTTCATAGCAGCATTGTTCACAACAGGCAAAAGGTAGAAACAACCCAAATATCCATCAAGGGATGGATGGATGGATAAACAAAATGTGATGTCTACCTACAATGGAAAACTACTCAGCTATAAAAACGAATGAAATTCTGACACATGCTGCAACAAGGAAGAACCCAAAAAACATAAGTGAAAGAAGCGTGACACAACAGGTCACGTATTATATGATTATAAGTATATGAAATATTCAGAATAGGTAAATC
>VSMD01025379.1:0-19339 GCA_008750895.1 Mirza zaza | reverse complement strand
AGACTGCCTTCTTATCTCTGTTACCTATCTTGTGCTGAGGATGCCAGAATTTTCTCATTTCCTTAAATCTAGGTCAGGCTTTCTTTTCAGCAAATTTAATTGAATGATCAATGTGTAATTCCTTTCATTTTCCTTTTTTAACCTGTTAGGTCTTAAGCAAAAAGGCAAAGTAAAACAAAGTTTGTTGAGAACTATTTCTCAAATTCTTTCTATTCTGATAGGGAAATCTGTCAATCCTAATTTTTTTTAAAAAAAATTTCTTCTGTCTTCTGTTTGGAAAATTCAGTGAATATATAAGGCTGGTAAAAAAAAATTATGTTTAGGGAAAGGGCTTGAATAAACATTTCTCCAAACATTATATAGGAATGGCCAAGATACATATGAAAAGATACTAAACATCACTAATCATTAGGGAAATGCAAATAAAAGTCACAAAAAGGTATCATTTCACACTCATTAGGATGGTTACTACAAACAAACAAACAAAAACACCAGAAAATAACACATGTTGAAAGGATGTGGAGAAATTGGAACCCTGTGCATTGTTGGTGAGAATGTAAAATGGTGCAGCTGCTATGGAAAACAGTGTGGTAGTTTCTCATAAAATTAAAAATAGAGTTATTGTATGATCCCAACAATTGCACTTCTAGGTATATATCCAGAAGAATTAAAAGCAGAATCTCGAAGAGGTATTTGCATACTCAAGTTCATGTTGGTACTATTCACAGTAGCTAAAAGTGGGAGCAAGCAAGCGTCCATTGAAGGATGAATGATAAACAAAATACAGTGTATACATACACTAGAATATTATTCAACCTTAAAAAGAAAGAAAATTCTGTTACAACATGGATGAATCTTGAGAACATTATGCTCAGTGAAATAAGCCAGTCACCAAAAGCAAATACTTTATGATTCCATTTATATGAGGTACCTAGAGTAGTCAAATTAATAAAATCAGAAAGTAGAATGGTGGCTGCCAGGGGCTGGGAGGAGAAGGAAAGTTTTTGTTTAATGGGTACAGAGTTTCAGTTGTGCAAGATGAAAAGCATTCTGGAGTTTGGTTGCACAGCAATGTGAATGTACTTAATATTACTGAACTATACATTTAGAAATTGTTAAGATGGTAAGTTTTATGTTATGTGTTTTTTAATCACTATAAAAATAATTTTTAAAAATTGTTCTAGGCACAGATTTGTAGTTTTTTCATATTCCTTAGACTGTAAATATGATTAGAATTTGTTTTAAAAATGTTTTATTATTTATATAAGTAGAAATGTTTCTATTATGAGTTGATTTGACATAAACAGATTGTTTTTTATTTCTTATAGTTCATACTTTTTATTTTATATGAGGTTTTCTTTTTAAAATTACACTTAGGCAATTACAGCTAACTTTATAATTACTGCATTGACTTTTCTAAAATTATAATATTTATAAACACTACTGATTTTGAAATTGAATTTTTCTCTATGTAATCCAGCTTTTAAAAAATGAGGAATGTGCATTTTAAGTAAATCATAATTAATTATGTTTCCAAAAATATCAACTAAGTTGGGCTTTACAATTAGGGAGCTAATTATGTTGAAAATGAAATTTTACTATCCCCCAGGCTTGTTCAGTTATTTATGTATTCTAATTTACACATGCAAGAGTTTATTTGCTGCTAGGCAACACCTGACAAAAATATTTTGTACACGCAAGGACAATTAGATACCTATGAAGCCATGTAAAAAATGTTCTATGTGAGAAAGATGATTATCTTTTTGAAACTTTGAATATTTTCTTTGATGTGTTTCTATTATAACCAGGCAATATAGCTCTTACTACAAGTCTAGACTTTCAAAGATACTGGATTTTGAAAAAGTGAGGTTATGGTTAAGGTTTTATATATAAATCTCTGTACCAAGGCATGAGAGAGATCAACTAGGTAGGTGCCATTTTGTAGGTTGATAAGTGAAAACATCCTATTGGGATACCTAATGTGGCATAAAATCAGTATCTTAAGAGGTGATTAATTACTCATTCTTATAGAGGGGTGGAATTTAACATGGGATATGATACTATCAAGTAGTTTTTTAGGAGCGAATTCATGTCTCTGATTTTTATTTTATGACAACAGATCAGAGAAGTCATTTAACTTTTTTGAATTCCATTTCCTTGATGCATTCAGTAGAGCTAACACCTGCTTTTTATGCTTTTCTTAGGACACTAAAGCGACACAACAACAAAACAAAACTCTTTTGAGTATCTCCTTAGAAGAACAGGAAGTTATTTTATTATTTTTTTAGGAATCCATTTAGGATTCATTTTTAATTGTTAACACAGAGGCAATGATCAACTGTACAGAAGCAACACTTTCAATGCAATTAAAGAAATTGTTTCTTTTATGGTATATTATAAAGAGCCAGGCTGTTAGAAAATTACAAACAAAAATATTTTTTTCAACACACTTGGTTAAACTAAACTTTTAGGCATTTGTTTCTGAAATCAGAACCTCTCATATTTGTGTTTAAACATCTTTAATGAAAGTGGGCTTATACCAAATGTAGCAGTATTGAGAAACATAAATAAGAACACAAAGTGTGTGTATATATATGTATATTATATGTATATGCACACACATATATTCTAAAGAGATTAGAGATAAAATTAAAATCCGAGTTGTCTTCCTATTAAATATAGAATCACAGAATTAAATGATAATTAAATTTCTGTGATAAGTGTTTGATATATCAAAGCACTATTATAACTTCTGGTGCTCCAATGTCCCCTATTGTGCTATAGAATTATTAATTTCAAACAGCCTGATAATCTTGAATGTCATACTTTAGAAAAACAAAAATATTAGGTCAATAAAATAATCTACATTTCTTAAATTCCTTTGGAATTACAATCAATTTGACCAAAAGGTATAGATATTGCAAAATACATCATTATACTAGATTACAGATGTTAGATGAACCACTCATTGTCTAGACTTCTAATAAAACTGAAAAATCTTGTTTTCAATTTCATTGATTTATTTACATTCATTGATATCGCCTCCACAATTCATGTTGAAACTTAATTGCCATTGTAGCAGTATTGAAAGGTAGGACCATAAAGAGGCGATTAGGCCATAAGGGCTCTCTGCTTTCATGAATAGATTAATGCTGTTATTGTGAGAGTGGGCTAGTTATCTCAGGAGTGGGCTCCTGATAAAAGGATGAGTTCAGCCTGATCACACCTGTCTCCTGCTCTGGCCTCTACCTTCTGCCCTTCCATCATGGGATGACTCTCCCCAGGGCCAGCATCATGTTCTTGGGCTTCACAGACTCTAGAACTGTGAGAAAAAAATTTCTTTTCTTTATAAGTTACTCAGTCTGTGGTATTCTGTTATAGCAACAGAAAACAAACTCAGACACTTCCCTAATGCCAAAGGGTCACAGGGTAATATAAAGTATAAGGTATAACACATTGTTTAAATTCAAAAGATGATATTCCACCACAACACGGAATTCCCCAAACCCTGGGAAAAGCAACTTTATCCTTTACTATAAAAAAATAGGTACAAAATTAGGTCAAGTCATAGGAAATTTCTGATAGTTGACCAGTTTGACTAGAAGGGTGGAAGAAGATTTCAACATAGAAACATGGTCTCTAATGTACTTTTTCACAGGGCTTCAGAAT
The DNA here is from genome assembly GCA_008750895.1 of Mirza zaza. Taxonomy (NCBI): domain Eukaryota; kingdom Metazoa; phylum Chordata; class Mammalia; order Primates; family Cheirogaleidae; genus Mirza; species Mirza zaza. The sequence continues at coordinate 15,670 of VSMD01025379.1, read as the reverse complement.
TACATGTGACAGGTATAATTATGGGCAATGGAGGGGGATAACAAGGTTATAAAATTGGCACTGACTATAGCCAGCCATTCTCTATGCTTTTTAACCAGTATTTGAGAAGTGAGTTTCATGAATAAGTATTGATAACCAGCATGATCAATGACTGATTATTCTATATACCAACCCCTGCTTGGGAGTTTTCTATATTTGGATGGAGGTAATAAGTAATCAATCTGAGTCAATAGGAAATGAGAAAAGAGATCTCATTCAGGCAGTCACCATTCTGCCTCATTGGCCTCAGCCATGGTGGGCTTATGACAGATACTTTATCACATATGTTAACTAAAAATTTAAACTATATTTTTACATCATTGTGTGATGAGTGATTTGTTTTACTTGCAGAGACAAGAAAACTATTCTTCCTTAGCAAAGCAGATTTACACCAAAAAAATACACAGTGGGATCAAGTAAAGAGAAATTCAAGGCTGTAACCATTGTTTGTTTAAATAAATAGAGATGTATCTCCATTTAGCAAAGAGAGGCAAAGAAAAAGAAAAAATTGGAAAAACTAAGTTGTACTTATGTAAAATAATACTAGGATTGAAATTCTTGTCCTTAAAGCTGAAATTACTTTATAGGGCACAAAGTGAAAGATGTAACTATTTATAAAAAGATTTGAGTTCATATTGTGTGTTATCTGATAAATTAGATGTTTAAGAAATGGATATATCATCTAACCTTTTATAGTAAAATTTTAAAAATATAGAAAAATAGCATGAAAAATCTCATACATTTTGCTAATTATGAGTTATAGATTGGGGGAAATATTTGCTTCATTTAATTATGAGAAAGAGGGAAAGCCAATATATTACTTGGAATAGCAAACCAAGGTGCTGCATAAAATGATCGTGTAAAAGCAAACAAAATGCTGAAGAAATTGGAACTTACAATTAAAATAATGTTGGCAAAAGAAAACTGTCATTTTTTTCATGGATTGGTTATTTAACCACTGACTTTAATGTAATATGTGCCTTCAAAAGAAAGAAGTTTACTGAGTTTTTATGTGCCATTTCAAGAATTTTAGTTCCAGTATGGTCAATCCTGTTTAAATTTAATCCATGTGACTGGAACCCTGAATTAACTATTTTTTTTCCCTTAAAAAGCAGAAAATCTCTCCCAATGGTTATGCTCCACGAACAGTCAGCAACCTACTTCCAAAGGGAGCTGGACCAATTCAACTGCAGGCCTTCATTTTGCTGAATGAGATATCCAAATTTAGAGCAAGGATTTCTCAGAAAGATAGAGGAAAAATTGATCGTTCTCACAGAACTTCTGCTACTTTAAGTGTTTAAAATGACTGATTTGAAGGTATGCCCAGTAATTTGCCCGCACCCTCTCCCTCAAACATGTACCTCATTCCAGTCATGTTCCTGGGCTTTATCTTCTCTTAGTCTCATTCTGTGAAGAGTATTTGAATTGAGTTCCCAGTGAAGACAAGAGAAAATCAAGGCCCAGTTTGTGAAGGTTCTGGAAAGTGAGGAATCTAGGACCGCTCTGGAGATCGTCTCTTCAGGGAAGACAAAGAATGTGAATTTGCCAAGTGGTGTGCCATCAACAATCCTCAAAAGCGTCAAACAGAAGCTGTGTGGGCCGATGGTGTTAGAAACTGAAATGGGTATCTGGCAGCCATTGGCAGACTGGGGCTAGAAAGAAGCACCTTTGTTTGAATCCTCTCTTCCTTCATACTTGCTGGGCAGAGTCAGATGATATCACTTTTTAAACTGATGTAAAACACCATTTTAATTTCTTTTCCAAGTCTGGGGCTTTCTGACCCACATCTTTCTGATTTTTCTATATTTGGCTTCCTCTCTGTTTCTGGATTTGTTCTTTGATTTTTTTGTTTTTTTGTCAGACTATCTGTATCAGACTCTTATCTAATTATTCCACTATATTCTTGTTTAAGCAATACAATCTAAAGCATATTGTTTGTCTAAGCTGGATTATAGGAAATATATATATTAAAATATATATTCATATGTTTTATTTTGAGGAGGCTGTGATTATTACAGAGAGATTTGGCTTGGAGTAAAAAGATCAGGTTTGAATCTCACATCCCATACTTACCAACTATATGAATATGGGGCACTTTCTTAACCTGTTTTAGACCCTGTTTTATCACTGGGAAAAGAAAGGTGGTAATATATAATATTCTTGACAGCTGTTGAAGTTAACCTAAGTGCCTATCAACTTAGAAATGCTCCTTAAGTTAATTTTTATTTTTTTTTATTTTAGGCAGTAAATTTAGAGACAATTTACATGCTTTACAATTTACATGCTATTTTATGTGGTAATAATCACATCGTGTGCAGGTAATGGATAACCTCTGTAATCCATTAATAGAGATTGAGATGACATGACCAAGTAGAGAGAGAATCTCATCAGGGATTTTAGAGGAAAGGCAAAAATTCTTCTTTTGTTGTCTATGTGAGGTGTCTGTGGATCTCGTTACTCTTATATAAAATATATCCAGTTTCCTGAGAATTAAGTAAAGTCATAGCCCTTATTTTTCCAATGTGAGACATTTCTTTTTTTCTGATGAGCCACATCATCAAGACTTCCTTTCAAAGTCCACCTAACAATGGAGATCATTCTATATTGAGGGGAATGCAATCTTGGTTACAGAAAAGAATGGAAAAAATAGTGACAGTCTAGTGTATTTACTTATTCATTCTATCTAAATAAAATTACTTAACCAAGTAAAATGGGTATGTCTGTGTGTATGCGTGTGTGTGTGTGTGTGTGTGTGTGTGTGCATATTTTGAGAGGAGAAAAGAAGTGATCAAAAAGAAAGCATAGGGTTGGTTACTCCGTCTGAGATCTCTTTAGAGATCATGCCTGAGAAAACACAGAAATAAGAACAATTCAGTGCAATGTATCTGAAATGGCAACATAACTTTACTCAGTGTGTTTGCAGCAGTGCATACTCTATGAGTGGCCATGGCCTTGTAGAATCAGTGGGCAAACTCTTCTAGAGAAAATATATATTGAATGAATCTTGAATTTCAGGGGATGATATGAGTTGAAAGAGACAAACAAATAACGCAAGCTTTCCAGACAGGAGTCTTAGAGAACAACTGAGTGTGTGGGGGATTTAAGCAGATTTGCTTGCAGGAAAAGAAAGGTGATGAAAGAAAGGGGTGGGTGGGGGCGGGGAGGGAGTGAAAAAGAGAGAGTAGGATGATGTGATTGGAGAGCTAGAGAAGATACTGTCAGTAGAGGAGAGAAGGGCCTCCTGAGGTTTGTTTTTCACACAGGAAGGGGCAATAAACATGCTGTTTGTGAAGCTCCTGCTGAGTTCTTCCCAGAGAACAGTTCACTTGCTGAGTGACCCTACCCACTTTTTTGCAAGTGCTAACAAATGCCAGGTTGTTCCACGTGTCAGACCACACAAGGTAGCATGAGTAGTAGCACTATTTCCTTTTTCAAAAGGCAGGAAGGAACAGAGATCCGGGAAGTCTTAAATCTCCAAATCTAATGGAGTACTAGAAATATATTTAAAGGAGAGTGTGCAACCTTATATTTTTAGTTATCTCTTGCACATTGAGGATTTTTTTCCTGGCAATTAAGTTTGCTATTAGTAAAAGATTTCTATAATTTAAATATCATGGAAGGATGTGGAATAATCCATATTAACACTTATGACAGTTTTCTTTCCCTCAGAGCATGTGCTTCACCCAGCATTTTTCTTCAGGCAAGGTGCTCCCTCTGGCAAATATTCTTTCTATAGCCAAAGCATGCTATATTTTCCAAGCTACCTGCCAAACCATTACCTTTTTGTTTTGCAGAGCTCATTTATTCCCCAGGCAATTTACCCTTTATTGTTCAGATTAGCTCCCTGCTTCTCTCTCTTTCCCCTCTCCTCCCCTCCTTGTGCCTCTCACTCCCTTCTTTGTTCCTTCCTTTCCAGCTTGAATCATTAAGTCTTGTATCAGTGCCCACTTTCCTGCTCCAGGTGTGGCTCTGGTGGAGAGAGAGAGAAGGCTAACTCTTGATTGGTAACTTCATCCTTTTGGATGAAAACTTTTTTGGATATGGTCTTTGATCTATAGTTTCTACTTTACCTGGCACCTTCCTGGTCCTGGACCAGTTCCACTCAAATCCTATGTCCTGAACTGGATTCTGAAATTCTAACTCCACATATTTGTAGGCCACCTATTTGTCTGGGTCCAGAATTGAACAAACACCATAAATGTTGTCCAAGCCATGCACAGCTCAGTGGGGCTATCACTTCCTGTTTTCTGGACACATTCCAAATATTGATTAATTCTAAATATTTGTTAATTTTGAGCAACTAGATTACACAATAGACTCATTAAATTGGTGACTATGTAAACAACCAGATTTCTTTTACCAATGTGAGTCACCTAACCATTTATTGCACACAACTTTTAAAAAATAATAATTCATAGAGAATTATTGAGCCAGGGATTATTAGAGTATCAAATTGAAATTATGCAATGCCATCATCCCATTTTATTAGAACTGGAAACCTAAGCGACCTAAGATCACACTTTGTTATTGTTAAAGCCAAGGCTAAATCCAAGTTTTCTAACTCAGTACTCTTTACAGGTTATGCAGCAAGCTTTGGAACTTGCTTCTGCCTTTCTTCTCAATCTCTGCTTTCAGGCAGAGATATAACCTTCCATAAAAGCTCTCTGGACTAGTGGTTAAAACTACGGTCTTTGTAGTTAAATCAAACAGATTTCTATCCTTACCCCTGCCACTTACTGGTTGTATAATCTTGGGTAACCCATTTACCCCATCTCCATAGTTATTTTCTCAGTTCATACATCTGAACTATAAACATGAGAACAGAGGCAATGACTGTTCCTTTTCTGCTATGACCATCAATAGCACCCCAAAATAAACATGTTGTATGACTATTTAAAACCTCTGCATAAAAGGAAATGTTATTTCTCTAAGAACAAGGCAGAGGCATAGCAGGTTAAACTCCACAGGTGTACAAGTTTAGGAATAGCATATCAACTTCTCATTTTTGTATATGCAAATATTTTATTATCTTAGGTGGCATTTAGAAAACACCACACTGCATTAAGTGTAGCTATTACATATCTGCTACATTTTAGAGAATGGCCACAGTTCAAAAATGGAAAAGTTTGTGATTGAAAACAAAGGAAAATCACTAAAAATGAAATATAAAAATCTACAAATACTTGTTTTGAAAGTCCAGGATTAAAATTTATCCAAGAAACAGAGAAAATATAGACACTGATAAGGAGAAAAAGATTTAAAAAAAAGCTACTTGAGGGACAAATTACATTTCAAAAATAAACTATCATTGCAAGATGGTAACAGTATGAAAATAAGGAGCATCTTATCAAGGCTTCCAAGACCAGTACATTCTGGTACATCAGTAACAGCAGCAATATCCAAATAAATGAACAAATCAGTATATAGCATGTCATACAATTATATGTGCTATAAAGGAAGGGAAAGAAAGGTGAGAGAAATGTGGTATGTTGGGTAAGGGGTTATATTTTTATTTAAAAAGGTAAGGAAAGATATCTCATGGAAGATATTTGAGTAGAGAACTAAAAGAAGTAAGGGTTTGAGACCCACAAACAACTGGGAGAAGAGCAGGCAAGTGTGTGTGTGGGCGAAATGGAAAGGCCCTGAGGCGGGAGTATGCTCCATGTGTTTGACATAAAACCAGAAGTCTTTCTTGATTGTAGCTCAGAGAGTAAGACAAAAAATTAGAAGACAAAGTCACAGAGGTAGTAGAACAACGTGGTGGGAGTGGTGGCAGCCAATGACATAGGTCTCAGAGGGCCAGTTGGGGGCTTTCCCATTTACTCTTACTGAGATGGCTAGGGCATGGTTTTGCATCAAGAAAGGATATGATCTGATTTATATTTTGAAAGAATCACTTTCACTAGTGTGTTGAAAAATAGACTAAAGCTTTGAGATCAGTTAGAAGGCTTCTGCAATAATCCAGGGCAGAGATGATGGTGGCTATCAATAGAGACTTTGAGAAATGGCTGGATTCCGATGTATTTATTCTAGATGCGATGTATAGAAATCGACCAATTTATAACAAGAGGAATTATATCAGGGTGTGAAAGTTGATCATACAAATTGGGTCATTCTTGTCATACCCAACTAAATCAGGGTCCAGAGGCCAAGGAGAAAAACTCCTTAGGGCACATAACATTGCTCCAAAAATATATTCTCTGCAAGTCTGGCTACTAAAACTGCCTGCTGTAATGTGAAAACAGTCTTATCTAATAGCTACTGAAACAACTTGCTGCAACTCTAGGACTAGTTTTACCTACCACCTTACCCGCCAACCAGAGCTTGCCAATTCCTCCAAAATTTTATGGGTGCTAATGAACGAGCTTACTTTGAAAGCAATACATAATATTTCTGCTTTTTATAAAATCGCCAAGCTTCTCTTTGTTCTTTGGATATAGTGAAGAATGCCTTGTCTGTGAGTATGCCCTGGATTGCAATTCTTGGTTCACAGATAAAACATTTTAAATTTGGAGACTCGTTTCTATATTTTATTTGATGTCAAACAAGAGAAGGAGTATCTTTCCCAGGTGTTAGGTAGTTGTATCAACACTTCTATTAGAAAACTTTAAAAATTATATTTCTGCTGAATTTTAATTCCCTATTATGCAATTTGGTGGAATGTGTGATAAAGTGTAAGATCACTGGTTATTTAACAGACATATAACTAGTCATAGCAGAGCATCAGCAGGACATGCTGGAAGCATGTGCCCGTCCCTTTACCCAGACAAACTGTAATTACCACTTTCATACTCTTTCCAACATTGGAGTCAAGTGTCAAAAATGTTACTGAGATAAACTCAACATTGTGTCTGTCGGGAAAAAAAATCATTTCCATTTCATCAACTGGACTTATTTTAAAAAGGATAAAAGTCAAGTGATTAACATTCACTTCTGAATAACCATCAAAATGGAGGAGGGATAGTTTTCCATAGACATACAACAGATTTAGAATTAACAAACAAAAAGTAATATGGCAATATTGCTGGTTGTCACTAATATTTGTTCTCCCCTTCCATGGTTACAGAACACATGATTTTTAGCTGAGCACATGGTTGCCTGGAACAAAAAATACATTTCCACTCTCATCTATATTTAAATATCAATATGTGACTTAATTTATTAAAAATGGAAGGTAAGGAGAAGTTGTCTGCAACTAAAAGGAAGTGTCTTTAAATGAAAGAGGCATGATTTTGTCTCTTCTTTTTTCCTGTTGGCTGAAATGAGAAGGGATTGCTGGAGCTTGAGCAGCTATTTGGGACAAAAAAATGGAAGCTATGTGTTGACAATAGGAAGCAACAAGATGTAAAGTGCCTTAGATCCTAGTAATTGTGGGACAGGTCAGCTTACATTCAGAAATAAACATATACCTTATTTGAGCCACTGCTATTGTGAGCTTTCTTTTCTTTGAGGCTGAATCTTCAACTTTAACCTGATATAAGTAGAGATAAATGGTCCATTTTTAAACTTTTATTGATAAGAAATGAAATTTCCCAGGAATGAGTCCTAGGATTATCATTTTTAAATTTTAAGTTAAGTTTGATCTACTATGTGAAATATTACAATATTAAAATTATACTAGTGTTTTTTATAAAATAAATATTTCGCCTCAATGTGAATAAACTGTAGAGCCTCTAGTGTAAGTTAAAAAGAACCATAATATAGAATATTCTCATAAAACTGGATGCTGATTCATTTAGTCACAACCCTAGAAAAATTCATAACTGGTCATGGTTGGTTGTTTTCAACATATCCTTCCCAGTGACTAAAGGATTTTGGATGCTACATTGTTCAATTTCAGTTTGGACATTACTATATTCTTACATGAATGTGTATAAACAATAAATATGTTTTCTTAGACCCATGACTAGCACATCAATAAAGACAATGATGTTTATTTTACTTGTTTTTATTTCTTCTCATTTACTGTTTCAATTATGTCTGAATTTTTTAATCCAAAGATTAAAAATTGTTAAAAATTCTAGATTTATTTGAGCTCATTTATATATAAAATCCTTAAGATATAAAAATGTCAATTTAATAATATTTTAAGTTAAAATATTCTGATATTTGAAAAGAATTTATTTAAATATTGGAGAAGATAAAGTAAAACAACTTTTGGTGGCCATTGATGGACTATTTCTAAATAAATCTGGAAGGAACATTCGATATCCTCCTACCTATTTGAAAGTATACAAGATACTATTGTTAACTTTAATCATCCTACAGTGCTATAGAACACTACAGCTTTTTCTCCAATCTAGAGAATGATAAATATTTGAGTTGATAGATTTGCTAATTACCTTTATCTGATCACTATACATTATATGTATCACAATGTCATTAAGTACTCCATAAACATGTGCAATTATAATGTGTCAATTAAAAAAAGAAGAGTAAAAAATAAGTAAGTAAATAAATGTCTTTAAAAATCTAGGGGAAAAATCTGGAACAATTAATTATTCAATAATCTGTTCCTACAGTTTTCATCTGTATTTCATCTGTATTTACGCTTGCTATACTTGAGTAACCAATAAGTTTTGCATGGTTATTCTTAGTAACTGTTTGAGGTTATTCCCACAATGCCATTTATAACACTATAATTAAAAATCTAGATGAAGAGAAAATCTTCACTATAAATATACTCATTTCTCCCTGTATGCCTCAGCTTGCAATTTTTCCATTAAATGATATAGAAGATTTGAGCTAGAGGGCATAAAAGCCACGTTACTTTTAAATTACTGTAAGCATTCTAACTGGTAACTGTAATTATAAGGTTAATGCCAGGTAATAAAAATGTAAACATAGGACAATTTCGGCTTTTAAATTAGAATTTGAGTTATGCTATAATCTCTTTTGGATTGACTGCCTAAAACTCTATTAGCCAAGTATTCTGAAAAAAACATTACTATTCTGTCTGGTGTGTATCCCACAATTACACACTATTGGCTTAAACAAAGGGGCCAAACAAATTGCAGCATATTATGCAGTAATAAGAAATCAAAATAATTCTTTATGATTATAGCAAAGTTGTGAACAATTTTGTGATGAGATTCACTGCACTAAGTAGGAAATGCATTACATTTAAAGGATTTCATTTATATTATACCACGGCATTATATAAATTATTACAGTTAAATTTAAATTATTGAAGCATAAAGGTGAACAATAAATGTAGGCTGTACTAACAAGGGAATGAGCTTCAAGAAAACTATTGAGAAAAATTAGAATGTAAAAGTTCTCTATGTGCTTATGTATATATACATCTGACTGTTTGTATATGAAATAAACCTACTATAAATATATAAACTATTTACATTTTAAAATTAGTATTCAGCTGAAGAAGATAGATGAAAGTATTTTGAAAGGAGAAAGGGAAAAAGAGGCTTTCTCTACAGGCCCATGAAATTTAAAGGGAAACTGGTAATAAACTGTTAAAACATATTACTCATAATCACTTGGAAATTTGATAGCAGAAAGTCCATGTTAAAGTTTTCTAATGCTTTATAATCACAAATATCTTTGTAAGGATTTCAGTCACTTAAATGGCTTAGCTCATGTGGTGGCTAAGAGTACAGACTTGTCAGGAAAACCTGGCTCAATTTTAGGCTTTCATACTTACTAATTGCATAATCAGGAATGTAACTTAACTTCTCTAAGCTTCAGTTTCTTATATACAAAATTAGAGTAATCACATAATCACTTCATAAGGTTTAGAATTAAATGAGATACTACATCTGTTAAGTATTGAGCATGGTGCCTAAGGATTAATAAACATTAGCTATTATTATTGTACCAGAGACACAGAGATGCCAGACATATTGTACCAGAGATAATTCTCAAGAATTTTTTGTTCCTAATATGCAATTCATTTAGTTTAAGAGTCACCATTAATTTGAAAACAGTTTTACTAAAAAAGCATTATCTTATTAAATATACACATGAATTGTAAGGCACTGATTTTGAAAAGTTTAAATTATAAAAATAGTCTTAGACTAGGAAATATGGCACATAATGTTTGCATTTAGGATGTTTTCAGTGCTCCTCCATTTTCAGGATTTTATATACTCCTAGTTTTCAGTACCTCATGTCAATAGCAATAATAATGAAATAAATATACAAAAGATTATAAAACAATAGATCTTCAGTTTGATATTTAAACATTAAAAAAATGTAGAATTGGATGAAGAACAGTAGGCTGTAGAGTTGTTTAAAGGAAAAGCAAAATCAAAAACCTGAGTGCATTAGCTGACCCCCAGAGCAGCAAGAGCCACCACTGCTTAACCAGTCAATTCAATCAAGCCACACTGTAGTTGGGATTGACAGGTAGTGACAAAGTCAAAGACTGTAATTCACTCCTTCTTTTCACACCTCCTTCCCTTGACTTCTGTGAATCCACACTCTTACTTTCCTTGTCCTCACTGGCTACCTGGACTCAGTCTCCTTTGCTGGCTCCTTCTCTTCTTCCTGACACATGATGCTGCATTGTGCCTGGGCTACATTCTTGAAACTCTGATCTTCTCTATCTACCTTACTCCTTTGAACATTGTTTTTAATGCCATCTGTGTGCTACTGCATCCACAATGTACACCTCTGGCTCAGATTGCAGTTTCCTATTCCAAACTCGTATATCCAGTTGTTTATTTGACATATCCATACATCAACTTTACATGTACAGGAGGGAATTTCTGATCTTCTCTGTCAAATCTGCTCTGAGGTTTTTGACCTCTCATTTGATGGCCATTCCATTTTTCCTATTGCTGTGCCCAAAGCCTCTTGGGTTATCCTTGATCTCTTGATTTGTCTTACACGGTACATACAGGAAATTCTGTTGACTCTGCCTGCTAAGTATGCCAAAATCTTACCACTTCTTATCACCTTTGTCGCTACCTCCCTGGTAGCGCTACCACAATCCACCATCCTCTCTTGCTGGGTTATTAAAATAGGTCTTACTCATTACAATCTATTCCCACTGTAGCCAGAATGCAACTTGTATAGCCAAAGTCAAATCGTGTCACTCCTCTGTTCATTCATGGGAAAAGTCTAGGTCCCTACGATGACCTAGAAAAAAGGTCTACATCATTTGGTTCCTAGTCTCCCTCTGACTTTCTCTCCTCCTATTCTTCTCCTTGTTTATTCCACTCCAGCTACACTGCGTCTCTGTTATTCCTAATACACAGGCATGCTCCTTAGGGTCTTCGTTTAATTTTTCCATTTGCCTGGAATGCTCTTGTTTCCATATTTCTTCTTAGATAAATTCTCACATTCTTCAATTATTGTTCACATCTCACTTTTTTGATAAAGTTTAATAAATAAGTTAAATATGTGCTTAATAAATATTTGTTGGATGAATGAAGAGACTACTAGTCCCCAATTCATAGAGAGGAGTTGGTTTCAAGAAAAGACTGGCAACTAAATTTAGTGCTGCAACTAATTTCATCATTTATATGCATGACCTCCTTCATCTGCTCTCATTTTTTTCCATAAAACCATATCAATTTCAAACATACTATAAAGTTATTTATTAAGTATAGACTATTTCTGTCTGTCTCTCCTCAATAGAATATAAGCTCAACATGGGCAGCAATACTTAAATGATCTATTCAGTGATATATCCCAAGTGCCAAGAACAGTGTGTTTCTGAAAAGAAGTGTTTAATAAATATTTGTTGGATGAATGAAGAGACTGCTAATCCCCAATTCGTAAGAGACAAGTTAGTTTCAAGAAAAGACTGGTCAACAGTGTCAAATGTTACCTAGAGATAAACTTTGAAAAGCATTTTGGCTTTAATTCTTAAGATGTCATTTGTAAATTTGATCATTTCAAGTTTAAGGGTCATTGCTGTGAAATGGTGAGGGTAAAAGACTGAGGCCCAATGATTACATTGGAAACACCAAGTGTAAATGTCTTTTAAGACAGGAGCTGCATGACTGCATTTATACTTGGAGGGAGGAAATCCTGTTAGAGGAAGAGCTGGAGATCCTGGAGGGGGAAGTACTTGTCAGGTCTCTGAAGTGGAAACCAGGAGGAATCCCAATAACTATGAATGAGTGACATTATCCTTCTTCCTCTGAGATTGGGGAAACTGGATGGAGAGTAACACAGACAAAAATAGGTGTTTTTAGTTAAAGGTCAGGAATTTTAAGCTTTACCATCAATTTTCTCGGTGAAGGAAAAACCCTTGTTTTTTTCTGTTAATGATAGGAAAAGTTTAATAGGGAATCCGAGTGAAGACTTTAAATTTTTGAATAACTTTGGCGGACAATCGGAATTCTGTTCAGGAATATTTAGGAGGTTATTGGAGCAATCCTGAAAAGCCTACCTGAGGTTGAAATCATGTATTGGCTTCATTCTTTATATCACTCAGCAGCCTAGGTTTAAAATTGAAGGTGTTGGAATGTGCAGTGGGAAATACAAAAATAAGTAAAAAGTCTTAGAATTGAAACATTCCTTTCACCTCTTTTCTCCATTAAAAAAAATTATGTATATTTTTTTTAGAGAAAAAGCAACTTCCTTTTCTAGCTTGAGTCACTTGCACAGAAAGAAGTAGCCCAGCTGGCTGAACAATATATATCCTACGTATTTGGTCCAAAAATTTGTTCATACAAGTTAAGCTAGAAACCTCAAACAACTCCAAGTTAATCAATGAGACACAAATACTCCTTTTAAAAAATTTTCATCAGCCCTGCCCAGAAGATGGCGGATGAGAAACACCGCCAGACAGAGTGTCCCTGCAGAAAAGACAGATACTAGCAGAAATTAGAAGAAAGAAGGCAGAAGACGAGCCTACATTGGATGAGGGTCTGAAGGAGGAGTACCTGAGACCACGGGAGACTCCACTAGAGGAGGTCGCGGAGGAGAACTGGAAGCTAGGACACCCGGAGCAGCCCAGAGACCAGCGGGAAGGGTAGGTGGATCTGCCGTTTCCCCTCCCCTGCATCCCGGACTGCTGGTGGGCTCCCCAGCGAGCAGAGAGACCTGTGGACACCAGCCCAGCGACGGCCGCCGCCAGTGAGCGGTAAGCCATTAGCGGACGCGGCACCAGGCTCCCAACTCCCTCGGGGCACCTCCGTGTGCACAGACCCGAGCCGCGCGCAGACGCCATATTGCCTCCTCCTCCCCTCCCCCCATCCTACCCGCGGCTGCCCAGAGAGACAGAGAGACAATATAGCCACCAGCCGGAGGCACCTCCAGGGAACGGGACCTTCCCTTTTGGGGCCCTACAGCTGACTAAGGGGGACTCAGACTGTGAGCTCTCTGCCCGCCAGCCCTCCCAGGTGCCGCTGGCACGGTGATCCCAGGAGAAGGGGGCAGAGACTGAGGTTGAGAGACATAGACCCAGCTTGGGCTCCCTGTGGGTGAATTGGGACAGGCACGCGTCTCCCTGGTGGGGACAAAGTTTGAACTCTGGGACCAAGAGGTCAGACCTGCAGACCACATCCCGTGCACCAAGGCCTCGCATTGCTCGGGGCACAGAAGGGATATACGTGAACAGCCTGCTGAGGTGTGTGTGCCTTCAGAGGCAGATCAGCGTCCTAGAGGGCAACCCTCCCCACAAAGGGAGGCCGTGCGCCCAGCCCAGGTGGTGTTCCTGCGCAGGGAACCTCCTGGCCGGCATCACAGTCAGGGGAGGCCTGGTGGCGTGTGGTCTGGTCTGCTGACAGAGGCCTAGGAGTAGCCGCGGAGTTGGGGATGGTGGAAAGAGGCCAGGCCCGCTCCAGACTGCGGGTCTCGGACAGCCACACCCCCACACGCAGACTCTCTGACTGAGCGGGGCCATTCCAGCCCCTCCCTGTCAGCTTTGCCTGGAAGCAGAGAACAGAACTTTAACCCCTGCTGACGACATTGGTGGTGCCTGAGGGCGGGCTTACCCAACTCAGCTCCGCCCAGACTCTCTCCTAGACCAGCCCCTCACTGAAGGGGAGAAAAGGACCCACCTGGAAGTCCCAGGGCCCCACCCACCACCTAGAGTTCTACTAGAGTTCCACTAGAGTTCTCTCTTCAGGAACAAGAGCTGATAACAGGACACAAAAACAACAGTGTAGCCTGTTCCTCCAAGCAAGCGCCACCTGCTGACAGGGAGAGCATCCTGCACACCCTTTTCACGACACCTACTGATTCATTATATAGGGAGTGGTCGAATCTCACCCACAGACACCACCTACTGGCTGAGAAACCAAACAAGGCGTGTGAATACCCAAACAAAAACCTAAAGAAAAGAAACAACAACTGATCGACATGGGAAGGAATCAGCGAAGGAACTCAGGAAATATGAAGAACCAGTTGGAAAACACACCCCCAAAGAGGAGCCCCAGCCCCCTAGAAACAGACACCAACCAAAATCAGGCAACCAAAATGACAGAAGAGGAATTTCGTATGTGGATCATAAGAACACTCACTGACCTGCAAGAACAACTCAATAACCAGCACAAAGAAACCACAAAAAGCCTCCAGGATCTAGAAAAAAAGTTCACTAAAGAAATAGACACAATGAAGAAAAGTTTAACCAAACTCCTGGAAATGAGGAATCAAGTCAGAGAACTACAGAATACAGTGGAAAGTCTCAAGAACAGGGTAGACCAAACAGAAGAAAGAATCTCAGAGATTGAAGATAACACCCTCCAATTAAATAAATCAGTCACAGAAATAGAGCAGAGAAACAAGAGAAAAGAGTAAAGCCTACAAGAGCTGTGGGATTATGTGAAGAAACCTAATGTGAGGGTCATAGGGTTACCAAAAGGGGAAGAAGACAACACTCACGGGTTGGACAAGCTATTTGAAGATATAATAGAGGAAAATTACCCAGGCCTTGCTAAAAATATCAATATACAAGTTCAAGAAGCCCAGAGGACCCCTGGGAGATTCAATGCAAACAGGAAGACGTCACAACATGCAGTCATCAGACTGACCAAAATATCAACTGAAGAGGCCCTTCTAAGAGCTTTAAGACGAAAGAAGCAAGCAACTTACAAGGGAAAGCCAACTCGAATAACATCAGACTTCTCTAATGAGACTTTATAAGCAAGGAGAGACTGGGGCTCCATTCTCACTCTTCTGAAACAAAACAATGCCCAGCCTAGAATCTTACTCCCTACAAAACTAAGCTTTGTATATGAAGGAGAAATAAAGACATTCTCAGACAAGCAAAGGCTCAGAGAATTCACCAAGACAAGACCAGCCCTACAAGAAGTACTCAAAACAGCATTATGCACGGAACACCATAATAATAACCCACGAATATAAAAACAACCAAAATCCGAAGATTAAAGGCCAGATACTACAATAGCTCAAGACAGAAATCATAGCAACAACATCCAACCCAACAGAATGAACAGTAATCTACCTCACCTATCAGTTCTCTCAATAAATGTGAATGGCTTAAACTCTCCACTCAAGAGACATAGGCTGGCTGAATGGATAAGAAAATACAGGCCAAGTATACGCTGTCTTCAGGAAACACATCTAACCTGCAAGGATGCATATAGACTAAAAATAAAAGGGTGGAGATCAGTATTCCAAGCAAGTGGAAGCCAAAAGAAGGCTGGCGTGGCAGTTCTAATTTCAGATGATTTAGTTTTTAAACCAACAAAAG
>VSMD01025377.1:0-68621 GCA_008750895.1 Mirza zaza | reverse complement strand
CAGGCCAGAGGGAGTATGGGCCAGGCCAGAGGGAGGATGGGCCAGGCCAGAGGGAGGATGGCCAGGCCAGAGGGAGGATGGGCCAGGCCAGAGGGAGGATGGGCCAGGCCAGAGGGAGGACGGCCAGGCCAGAGGGAGGACGGCCAGGCCAGAGGGAGGACGGGCAGGCCAGAGGGAGGACAGGGCAGGCCAGAGGGAGGACGGCCAGGCCAGAGGGAGGACGAGCAGGCCAGAGGGAGGACCGACAGGCCAGAGGGAGGATAGACAGGCAGAGGGAGGACGGGGCAAGCCAGAGGGAAGATGGGCCAGGCCAGAGGGAGGACAGCCAGGCCAGGAAGTGAGAGGGGCAAGGAGGGGCACTGGGCAGAGGCAGTGCAAGTGGGAGCCATGGAGGACTGTGGGGCTGAGCAGCCCAGGGAGGAGGGTGTCGGCAGGGGGGAGCATGGAGAGAGGTGGACAGCCCCGGCCGTCACCAAGGGGCCCAGGAGAGGAATGCGCCTGCAGGGCTCTCCCAGAGCAGGTGGACACTGAGCAGCAGGGGCCCTGGCACAGCCTCCCAGGCGAGGGCAAGGGCTCGGGGGTGCCCAGACAGGAGCGGTTGCAGAGCCTGCTGCCTTCCCGCCACGAGAGGCCCCGCCCCGCCCTGCGGAGCTCAAAACTCTGCCCCTAAAGCAGGGCCCCTCCCCCACTGCAGCCTCCTCCACACATCTGGGTCCCTGCAGTGCAGCCCCCTGGGGGTGAGCAGTCACCTGGCCTGCAGGACAGGGCGGGGGCGGGGCGGGGCAGGGCGGGAGGAGAGGAGGGGCCGAGGCGGGGGCCCCTCCAGGCTCTGCCCTCAGCCGGACCACAGGGCGTGGCAGAGGTCCAGCACTCCTCACACAAGCAGGAGCCGGGCTCCGGGACGGCTCCGGCGTCTCCACGCCCGGGCGCCAGGGCAGAGCCAACTCCCGAGAGCTCCAGGGCATGGTCAGCGCGGCAGCGCCAGTGCTGCCATTGTCACCGAACACAGCAACGCTCAAGGGGTCTCGCCGTGGGCAGCTCGGGGGGCAGCCGGCTCTGGTGGGAGGGGCTCAGGGCCTGCTTCCACACCCCCCCCACCCCAGGAGGGAGACAGGAAGTGTCCCCCCTCCATCCTGAGACGCAGCCCAGGGGCCCAGCCGCGGAGGACCTGGAGGCACGTGCGGTTCCGAGAGCCCCCGGAGGAGGCCGTGCACTGTAAGGGCACCACGGGCAGCGGCTGGGCTGCGGGGGAGGCGGGGACCTGGGGGCCACACAGCCCTGGAGGCCGAGGTCGCCGTCCTGCCTCCACACGGCCACGCAGGCAGCCAGATCCCTGAGACGGCAGCCCGCAAACACTGGCATCCCTGACATCCCTGGTGTCCCTGACCCCTGCCGCAGCCGGGGTCCCCGCCCGTCTCAGGGTCCTCTGGGCAGGGCGGGGCGAGGTGTGTGGCAGACCGCAGCCTGGTGCCCCGGCCGACTCGCGGTTCTCCTTCCCAGACATCGCCGGCAGGGACGCCAGGGCCACCACCAGGGGTAAGTTCTGAGACCGGACCCCCTCTCCCAGCGCCCCTCCCTGGGTGCAGGCTGCCCCATCCCTCCCCGAGGGCGGTGCCACAGGGCAGCCTGGCGGGGGGCTCTGCTGCAGGGCGCACAGGGGTGCGGGGGCCTCTGTAGGGACCGGGTGGGACCATGTCCCAGAGTGATGCTCCCCAGGGGGGCACCCAGGCCTGAGACAGCCCAGTGCCAGCCGCCGGCGACACACAGCTGGGTCTCCCCCACACTCCCCACCACCCCCAGGGGCTGACCCCGCCACCCGCTCTGCCCCGGCGCCTGGCCGGCCCGCGCCCCTCAGCTCCCTGCTCCTGCGACTGTCCGTGTGCATCCTGCTGGTGGCAGCTCTGGGTCTGTACTGTGGCCAGGCCAAGCCCCTGGCGATGACCCTGGAGGACCTCCGGGCCCGGCTCCTCGTCCTCCTCCTGCACCTGCGGCACGTGGCCCTCACCTGCTGGCGCTGCCTCCTGCAGCTGTGACGGGTGCCGGGCGGTGGCACTTGCAGGCACCCGGGCGGGCGGGACTAAGGGGGGCCCTGGCTCCGGTGCTGCCCCGGGGTCGGGGACTGAGGCGGCTGCTGCAGTGGAGGACAGGAAAGGGGCCCCCGAGGCGTGAGCCCGGACACGAGGCCCACCCCCACACCGATCTGCACAGCCCTCGGTTTCCCTGCCTCAGGGTCAACCGTGAGACTCAACAGGAAAAGGACTCAGCCACTAACAGGTGGGGACCCACAGGCCCCGGCCCCGCCCCAGCTCGCCCAGAGACCCCTCCCTCGCCGCGGCAGGCCTAGCCGCGGCGTCACCATGTACGGCCCCCAAGGACAGGGACGCCCCGCCCCAGGGCTGCGGAACTGCTTAGAGCCCAGACCTCGGAACCCTCTCACCCCCCGTTGGGAGAGAAGGTTCTGGTTGTCGGAGGGGCACCCCCCCTGCAGTCCACATGGGACCCCTTGGCGCTGGCCTTGGGGTGCCATCCCCCAAGCTCGGGTCTGACCCCTCAGCCCCACGAGCCTGGGGAGGCCCAGAGAGGAGGAGTCCCCAGGGCGAGTGTGGAGGCCGAGGGGACAGGGAAGGGCGAGAGCCCAGAACCCCCAGGCCGTGGGGACTCACTCCGACAGCCGGGGGCGCGGCCCCCCAGCTGGGCCTGTGGTCCCCGTGACCATCCGTGGACGCAGCTCTGGTGCCCAGTTGCGGGGCTGAGGGCGCCCTGTGGTGACAGACCCCAGCCCCCAAACCCTGCGTGGGGGAGGAGTGAACAAAGCAGGGAGGCCCAAGGTCAGACACCAGGAGGGACTGCCCGGGGGACACCGGGACAGTCGGATGAGTGTCCGTGGGGCCGGCCTGGGACTCGAGGGCGCAGCTGCCAGGGACCTGCCGGGCTGGAGGTCAGCCCCCACCACTCGCGTGGGGACACTGCCATTAAACACACCTGGACATCTCTGTCTTGGGGTTTTGTAGACGCGAGAGGGCTGGGAGCCAGTTGGCTGAGGAAGTCACCTCGGTGGCCAGAGCAGGCGCCCCGTCCGCTCCTGACCATGGGTGCGTCGGGCAGGGGGGACTCCCCGAGCCCCCGGTCACCCGGCTCCCGCGTGTCCCCCGCGCATCCCAGCTCGGCCCCTGGCCCTTCTGAGCACCTCCCCCCCCCCCCCCCCCCCCCCCCGCTCCCCAGCTCAGGGGCTCTTCCAGCGGTCGAGTCCAGGGAGCCGGGCAGGGACGACGGAAGGGGCTCTTTTCCAGAAGTGGCCTAGAGGGACCACGGCAGGGGCTCCGCAGGATGGCGCTGGCCCTCAGGGACCCTCCTAAGTCATGCTGTCCCCGTGCCCTGTCCTGGCTCTGCCCCAGCCCAGCCTCCCCAGGGCCGTCCCCCCTCCTCCCACCCCTGCGAGGACGGGCAGGTCCCTGCCCCATGTTCCGGGTTGGGGAGCAGAGGCTGGGGCGGTCGCAGGCCAGGGCACGCCGCCCGAGGGGCCGGCCCCCTCTGCGGTGCGGGGTGAAGGCGGCTCCCTCCTCGGGCTGCGGGGTCCCACGACGCCACGACCTCGTCGGTCCCCAATGAGTGTTGCTCAGAGATGCAGCACGGCCCCCCGAGAACTCCCTCGAGACCTGCCCCTGCCGGGGAAGGCCCAGGCAGCAGGGAGACGGGCCCTCCGCGAGGGGACAGAGGAAGGCAGCGTGCGAGAGGGAAAAGAGACACGGTCCTCCGCGCCCGACTCAGAGATGTGGGCTTCTGTCTTTATTTTGACTTTGAGAAACAGACGTACATAGGTTTCAGGGTTCACACATTCAGCTGAGCCGCGGGCAGAATACAGACAGGGATACCCGCTACGGAAAGCAGGAGGGGAGCGGTGGCGCCTGGGAGGCAGCCGGGACCCGCCCCGCGCGGGAGCCCTGGCCACAGCCCTGGGGGATGCGGCCGTGGCCACAGCAAGGCCCGCTCCCGCCCGACAGCCCGGAGCCGGCTGCCCTTGGCTGCACCCCGGCGACGGTGTTGGGAGCTGGGCCCAGCGCCAGCCGAGGCAGGCCCGTGCGTCTGCCGGTGCGCACGGCCTCGGCTGCCCTGACCACGGGCTGCCCGGACCAGCCCCGGGAGTCCAGCAGGGCAGTGGCCAGGGGCAGATCCCAACCGGGCAGGCCCTCAGGCTGCAGAAGCTGGGCCTGCCCTGCCCTCTCAGGACCCCAGCTGGCGGTGGCCTGAACCGGGGGGGCTGGAGAACCAGATGGGGTCCCTCAGGGCGGGAAAGAGTCCCCAGGTCCAATGGGTCAGGGCTGGCGTGGGGGCCGGGGAGACCATGTCGGCTTTGGGGGCCTCACATTCCACCAAAACACCCTGCCCAGAGGACCCTGCTGCCTGCCCTGGGCCAGAGCCCGCTGAGAAGCCAGCGCCTCACCCACCGGCCTGGGCCCCAGGCGGGCTCCCAGCCTCCCCCGCTGGTAAGCCAGCAGCCAGCCTCACTTCCCGAGCCAGGCACCTCGATCCCAGCCAGGCCCACGGCTCTGGGG
This sequence comes from Mirza zaza, assembly GCA_008750895.1. NCBI lineage: Eukaryota > Metazoa > Chordata > Mammalia > Primates > Cheirogaleidae > Mirza > Mirza zaza. Next base: position 64,068 of record VSMD01025377.1, on the reverse strand, counting down.
GCCCCACGCCTCCCCCAGGGACACAAGCCAGCCCCCATGGCGGGCAGGGAGAGTTGCTGACACTGGCAGCAGGCCTCTCCATCCCCGGGGGGCGGGTGGTGGCAGCGGGAGTGGCCAACAGCAGGGCTGGGGAGCTGCAGTTGCTCAGAGCCCCAGGCCAGGCCCCGGGTCCCCTCCCACCGCCTCCTCCTGCCGCCCTGGGGGCCTCGGTGCCGCAGGCCCTTCAAGATGCAGAGGGGCCGGGACGCTAGGAGCAACGGAGCCTACAGGAGGCTCAGAGGAGATGCTGGACACACCCTCTCCCACCTGCACCCCACACCTTCCCACCCACGTGCACGTGTGCATGCACTCTCACACGCACACATGCTCGCACACATGTGCACACACTCATGGACACACATGCTCACACACATGCACATGCTCACACACACATCCACACTCTCATAAGCACATCCACACTCACACATGCTTACACACATGCACGATTGCACACAAGCATATCCACTCATGTACACATGCTTGCACACACATGCACACACTCGCACACATGCGTGCTCACACACACATCCACACTCATGCACATGCTCACACATATGCATGCTCTCATGCACAAGCACACATATGCACATCCACACTCACACATACTCATACATATCCACAGTCATACACACTCGCTCATCCACATGCACCCACAAATGTACACTCTGGTGAGCATTTGTGTGCACATACACACCCCCATGCATACTCAGACACCCACACATTCCTTCTGTCACACGTGCACGCTCGCCCACATGCACACTCACTCATACTGAATGCACACTTATACCCTCACATGCACACTCCCACAGTCACATCCTCCCATGCTCACTTGCAGGCACAGACTCCTGCCATGGCACCTGGCCCCATCCTCCATGTGTGGCATGTGTGCCCCTCTCATCCCCTACAAATGACGTCCCCACTCTGCGGAGCCCACATCCCCGCCTCCACCCTCCCCACCAAGCTCGGGCGAGCCCACACTCGGGCAAGCCTCTCGGAGCCGGGCCGCTCACGCTCCCAGTCCTGCGGCAGAGAACAGCGGGGGCTGCTGAAGGAGCCTCCGTGCTCACAGCCACCACCTGCCGCCACAGACACCACGTCCCTGCATCTTCAATGCTGAGACCAGGCCTGGCCACCAGGGCTGGCATCCACCCCGGAGGGGACTCAGCCCAAGGAGGGGGCTGCCTGCGGCCAAGGCTGGAGGTGCCGCGAGCTCCTTCTCAAACTCGGGCCTCTGGCCCAGGTGTCAGTTGAATTCGTGTCCCACACACAGTTCAGGAGCAGGTAACGGGAGGGACATCTGGCCACCTCCTGGGCAAGCCGGCGTGGGGCCAGGGCCCAGAGGGGCAGTTCCCCAGCAAGCAGGTGGCCAGAGGGGTCTGACAGACCAGCTGGGAGCTCTCTGCCCAGCTCAAGGGCCAGGTCCCACCGGGCCAGGTGAGAGGCACTGCACAGGCCCGGAGGTGTCCGTGGTCTCTGCGCCATCCCAGTCGTGGGGCCGGCACCCCCAGTCAGCTGTCAGGCTCTCCTCACCACACGCGGCACCAGGGAACACGTGCAGAGCTGCGCGTGGCGGGGTGGGGCCCAGGCAGAGCCCCCGCTGCCCCCCAAGACCGGCCTAGGGCTCTGGGCGCAGTGGGCCCAGGCCTGGCCCCTGCCCCTAGATGACGGCGCTCTTCTCCTCCTGGAAGGCCGAGCGCGGGGACGGCCGGGCCAGCAGCAGCTCCTTCTCGTGCACCAGGCTGTCCAGCAGGTCCTCCTGGCGGTAGTTGTGGTAGACCTTCAGGAAGGCCAGCGTGGTGACCGCCAGCCACGCCAGCCAGGCGGCCCAGAGGCCGAACTGCACAGAAGCGGAAGGGCAGGGTCAGGGGCCGGCCGGCCGCCCCCCATCCCCCTGATGGCCCCCGGCCCCAGGCTGTGCAGGGAAAGGGCGGGACAACGGAGGGACATGGAGGCCGGGGCACGGGCGGGCCCAGGCTTCTTGCTTCCTTCGTGCAGTAAACGCCCATCCCAGCACCTGGGGCCTCCGGGACCCAAGTCTGCAAACGCCTCGTGCCAGCCCCTCCCGCCGCGCGACAGACCGGCCCTCGTCCGCTGCTTTCAAACATATGCAGGAGAAACAGTGCGATCAGACCCAGGCCGGACCGCACTGAAAGGGCCCGTCTGCAGACTGCGGAAGGGGCTGGGACCGTGGCTGGCGGGCGTAGAGTAGGTCTGAAGCACCTTCCCACCTTTCAGCTCAGCTCGGCAAAGGCCCCCCAGTGTCCAGCACCCCAGAGGGTGCCCGGCCGTGGAAAGGGGCGTTCAGAGGCCGGTCTGGGGTCCAGAAAGGGACCTCGGAGCCGGGAGGCCCTGCTCAGTGCAGAGGAGCCGGGCCTGGCCTGGGCCACCTCCCACCCCGCACCCTCATCAATGTCCTCCCTGCCTGGGGCACAGGTGCGGGTTTTGAGGGCAGGCCCAGTTCCAGGGTCCCATCCTGGGCCCCCACTGACCACTGGCGCACCCCAACATGCCTGCACCTTGGCAGACATGCCCCGGAGCTGGGAGACCGCAGGCTCCCAGAGGCAGGAGACGCAGCTTGGACATGGCGGGGTGGGGGCGGATCCCCTCATCCCCGCCCCCCTGGCTAGGGGATGACTGAGCCTCCAGCATCCATCTGAACGGGGCCTGCCTGGTACCGGGACCAGGGTCCAGCTCCTGTCCCAGGGCTGGAGACCCCAGGACCGGACGCCAGTTCTGTGTCCAGCACCACCTCCCGGGCCCCATGCAGGCAGCTGGCACCTGCCACCCCAACTCTAACTCCCCACGGACTCCCACCGCCGCGTGTCTGCCCGCCGTGCCCCTCCCCACCCACCTGGGAAGACCCGGCCCTCCCGCCCCTCCTGCAGGCCCCTGCCCAGGACTCCCCTGCCTCAACTACGCAGGAGTTGGTCCCCTGCCCTATGTCGGGGGGGTGGGCTCAGAACGTGTCCAGCAGTGAAGGCCCCTCCCGGGCACAGCAGCCCCCTCCCTACCTGGGCAATCGCAAACTGATCGTAGAAGGCAGAGTTGTCCACGCTCAGCTCCAAGTCAACGTCCTGGAGCTCTTCACAGCTAGAACGGCAAGACACGGGGGTGGAGGGGGCGGCCAGGCCAGCGAGCTCGGGACACAGCCAAGCAGCAGCTAGGGTGCAGTGAGCATCACCCCACACGGCAAGGAGCAGACGGGGAGACTCTATTCTCCTGGACGCTCTAAGTCACCCTGCCCTACTGCTCTGCCAGGTCCCAGGGTCTCAGATTCAGGGAATGCAGGGCGGCCGCTCCAGACTGGGCCGGGCCTGCACATGCCAGGGGGCAGCCGGGGGCAGCCACAGCAGGACCACGGCCCCACTCTCCCTCGACCTCCATGGGCGGGGGTCTGGGCAGGATGCCCAGGGAGGGGCCAGCGGCCCGGGCTCCCTGGAGGGGCTGCCGGGGGCGGAGGCTGGAAATGGTGCTCCTGAGGGTAAGAAACTTCCAGTGTCTGTGGGGGGGAGGTGCAGAGGAAGCAGGCGGCCAGGGCAGGAGGACGGGACACAGAGCGCAGCACACTGTGGGGGCCGCCCACCTCGGAGGGGCCACCCTGGGGCAGGCCGCGCAGGGACAGCCGCCCACTCACGCCTTCCTGTCTGTGCCCCAGGCTGCAGCCAGGCAGCCCTGGGCCGCAGTGAGAAGGTGCCACTTCACCTCTGCCACTGCTGATTTTATACGTGGGGGTTCCAGGTCCGATGTTACTCAAAGAAAGAACCTGGAGCCCCTGGGACCCCAAAGTCCCTGCCTTCCAGGATCTCGGCCTGGGGCACCCCGCTCAGGACACGGACAGTCACCAAGCTCCACTCTGGCCCCACAGGCCGGACGCTGTCCTTGCACAGAGCCCAGAGCAGTCACCTGGCCCTGAAGGCCTCTGTCCCCAACCCGCTAGGGAGCCATCCCCACCTTACTGGAAGATTCAGCACCTGTCTTCACAGTCCTCATCACCACCCCCACCTCTGGCGCCCGGACCAAAGCCTCCACCCTGACGGCACCCCAGCTCGGCCTCCTGTCCAGCCCCGGGTCCCAGAGCCCCCACTGCGTGGGACCCTGCCCAGCCCCCGGGGCTCGTGGGGGCTCCCAGGAGCGGGAGGGGGGTCTGAGGTGGAGGGGCAGGTTGTGGGGAAGGAGCCGGCTGGGCGCACACACGTGGGGACACGGGGACCTGCAGCTGCTGACTCCCGTGCGTGCGGGCGGCAGGCGCAGGGGGGCTTCCCGGGAGGCAGCTGGGGCGGGCGGGCCGGCGCACCTGTGGGGCACGGTGCCTTTCTCGGTGACGGTGTCACACCACATGGTGAAGCCCACGCTCACGATGGTGCTGGCGATGAAGACGAGGAAGACCACGCAGGCGCTGACCAGCAGGCTCAGGAAGGCGTGGAAGAAGGAGCTGCAGCCGGGGAGAGGGGCGAGAGGGGCGCTCGCTGGGAGCCCGGGCCGACCCCAGCCCCACGGGCAGTGCCCAGCCCTCAGGCTTCCCAGCAGGCGTTTGGGTTCCTGCGCCGGCCCTGCGGCCTCGAGGGGCTATCTCCACCTCCCTGCAGCCGTCCCCACCCATGGGAGGCTCCTCGTGCAGGCCCGGGCTGCCCGCACGGCCTCCCGGAGGCCCAGGGGCTGGACCCGCTGTGACCCCATTTCGCAGCGAGGCCGCGCCGAGGCGGGGACCAGGATCGCCCGCTCAGATGCACGGGCCAGCAGCCACGCCCACGCGGGGACGCGCTTTCAGTCCCTGCGGTCTGGTGCTGTGTCCCCCGACTGTGACGGCAGCCGCGAGGACGGAGACACCCAGCAGGCCACGTTGTCACCGACACAGGCTGGCCTGACCTACGTCAGGGACTCGCTGATTTTCCCTTTTACACACAAAAGGCCAAGCCCGGGCAGGGACGCACCGGGGAAGCTGGCTTAGGGCTGGCTACGCTCCCCACAGGCCCACGCAGCCACGGCCCGCGCAGCCACTGCCCGCCAGTGTGCTTTCGGGGTGCCAAGGCCTCCTTCTGAGGACACGGGGCACGTGGCGGCGACACCCCCTCTGTCTGGACACTCCTGCCTTGCCCACAGATACCAAGATTCAAAGTCTCCCCGTTGGCTCAGCCCGGGGTGCACGTCCAGGCACCTGGGGTGGCAGGGTGGGGCACGGCCCTCCCTCCAGTGGGACCCCGAGGGGAACTGCCCCAGGGCCGGACAGTAGCACGGGCAGTCAAGAAAGGGCCATGCCCACCCCTGACCTGACGTCAGTCATCGCATCCAGGGAAATGACCGACAAACACTGCTTCAAAGACCATCTAATAAACAAGGTCTCCACCACGACCTCGGCCAAGAAAACATCAAAGTCACTGTCAGCCGACCGCAGGGACTCCTGGCCAAAGACCAATGCGCTGGCCGGCCTTTCCTTGGAGCATTCGGCAAGCACTCTCCGAGCACCCACCGGGCCCACGCTGGGCGCAGAGGACACGGAAATAACGAGGCCGCGGGAAGCGCCCAGCCAGTGTGCAAACAAGAAACCGGGGCTTCCGGCACCCCACCCAGAGCAGGCGCCCCGGCAGGATCTCCCCAGAAGGACCCCGCAGCTGTCCTCCTCTTCCTCCACCGGCTCCTGCCCCGCCCAACCTGGCCAGACCGCAGAGCAGACAGCAGAGCACCCCCAGGATGGGGGGGCTTGAACCCCCACCCGAGGAGCCCCAGACAGGGGAGAGGACACAGGGACACTCAGCCCCACAAGCTGTGACCCCAGCAATCACCCCAAAAAGGGCAGGCCGGCAGGACTCACACGCGGGCACGGGGGCCTGAGCCTTTGCTCTGGAGCCACATGCAGAGGGGGGAGCCACTCGCAGAGGGGGGAGCCACGCACAGAGAGGGGGGAGCCACGCCCGGGGGGGGAGCCATGTGCAGGAGGGGTGGGAGTGGAGGAGGAGCCACACACAGAGGCACGGGAGCGTTCACCCCGTGGCACAGGGAAGCTGCAGCGCAGCTCCACGACCAGGGTTCCCTGACAACCACAGGCCAGGCCGCAAACGCTCCCCTGAGCCCTCGCCCGTGGGGTGGCCTCCACACTCCCTGCCCAGACCCGGGTCACCGTGTGCTGGCATCTCCCCCTGCTCTTCAGAGCCTGTCCCCTTCTCCAGCCTCTGCCGGGGGGCTGGCGGGCGTGGACCACAGCAGGGAGCCTGTGCCCCAGCTGCCAGGTGGGTGTGACAGCAGGGTCGCAGCAGGCTGGGGCAGGAGGGCGAGGTGGGCTGTGACCCCAGGTCCCTCACCAAAGGCCACTGCCCCTCCCCCGGCCCCTCCACATACCCGCCCGCCAGGTCCCGTTACTGGGGTGGGGTGAAGAGCCACTGTCCCTGGACCCAGGAACCCGCTGTCAACCAGCCCCCTCAAACCGTCCTCACTTGAGTAAGCCACTTGCTTCCTGAGGGCCCTGAGGACAGGATTCTGAACCCCCAAATCCATCTGACCCTGTGTGTCTGAATAGGAGCAGGGCCACAGTTACAGAGAGGGGCACATCACAGGCCACCTGCTTCCGTGGTCTTGGACTGGCCACTCTGCTCTGACCAGAGAGACTATGGTGGTCAGGGGCAGCCAGGATGGGCGCCCAGGGACGGGAGCACAGAAGCAGCCCTGAGCTTGGCACGAACCTCCAGCTCGATGGGTATCAGCGCACCTGGGACTCCCTAGTTCTCCCCATGCCACGTGCCCCTCCACCTGCTGGACGGCCCCCCACGGGCCTCCCAAGGACCCTGTCCATCAGTGACACCTCCAGCACCCAGCATTCCTGGACTGCCCTGACAGGTCAGCCCAGCGGCCACCCGCGGCGGGCCTCCAGGCTGGCCACAGGGCAGAGGTCAGACAAGGTCAGACAAGGGCTGACGACCCTGTGCCATGTCCATTTCCCCCCAGTGGGGGTGGGGCAGCACCCTCCCTGTCCATACTGAATTCTAGAGCTCGCCCAGGGCAGGGTCTCCCTGACAGCCCCATGCCCGCAAATACCTGGCACAGTGTGGCCCGGACACAGCGGGGGCTCTGGGCTCGTGACACGTCCATGGGGGGGCTGCCCACGCCCTCCCGCCTCTGAGGGTGCTCTGCCAGCCAGCTCCGCAGAAACCCGCCCAGCTGGGCACCGCAGAGCTCCAGCTGCAGCCCTGTGAAATGGGCACGATTCTGGAGTCTCCTCCTGTGACCAGAACATAGAGATCCCCATGAAGCAGGGAAGGGACTCCAAGCTGGGGCCACCCCAGCTGACAGCCTCGGTCTACTCCTTCATCCACTTCCTGTCTGTGTCCCCGGAACCTGCCCAGCTGTCCAGGTCCAGAGCCCAGCACACACAGGGTTAACCACTTTCTCCTCTGCCTCTCAGGCTGCCCTGCCTGGACGTGTGGTCTCCATGGCAACAGCAGGCACAGTGCCAGCGTGGGCGGCAGATGGCTGCTCTGACCCAGGTCCCAGCCCACGTGCTCAAGGGGCTCCCTCTTGGGCAAAGTGGCCCCAGCCCCAGGCCACAGCTCACCCCGCCACCCAGCTGCCCTGCCACAGCAAGGCCCCAAGCACAAGGGCCACTGATTCACCCATTGATTCGTTTAGCAGCTAATAGCATCCAGGTGACACCCCTCTGCAAAAAGCCACACCCCCAGATTCCAGCCCCTCACTCTCCTGGGCACGAGCGGTCAGGGTCCCCACTTTGCATGGCAGACACGCCCTGTATGAGCAGGGAGCTGGCACCTTGGACACAACCTGTGACCCCCAAGCTCGGGCCGGCTGTGGGCCCCTCACTGGAGGGAGGGCGTCTCCGTGCGGCTGAAGGTGGACCCCAGTCGAGAGAGAGCAGAGTGTGCGCTGAGCCTCCCAAGGGGCAGTGGCGTCCTCCGTGGGCAGGACGTCCAGTGGCCGCGATGGCCCTGGGTGCCGTGCCCACCCCAGGAGCTCCCCGCAAGTGCCCACCCGGCCCCCTGGCTGTCCCCTCAACTGCTCCACTCGGCTTGGCCAGCAGTTGAGCTGGGCTGGTGGCCCTGGGCGACTATCGCGGGACTCTGCAGACTCAGCCTCCCCAGAGGTCCAGAACTTTCCGATAGGGCGAGTCTGACCTCTTTGCCAGAGGTCTGCAAGGATGTCAGGGCCAGGTGGGTGACCATGAAGCCACAGGCCTCGGGTCCAGGCATCTTTCTGTCACTCACTCAACACGAGACTTGCCAACTCCTGGGCACCGTGCCCTGAGCTGGCCCCGGGGACACGGAGGTGAACAAGACACGCGCCTGCCTTTGGCACCCAGCCAAGTCTCGCCTGGGTGGGTATCCATGCCTGACGTGGCCTGAGAGACCTTAGCCTGGTCCTACAGCCAGGACTCGATGGAGCAGTGACACGCTGGGGGACGACATCACAGAGGCCACCCTGAGCAGTATGCAGGGGGGTGGCCCCACCACTATGTGGCCCTCACCGGTAACCCCTGAGGGCCCAGGACACTGTGCCCCTTAGGGAAGGAAAGGCTGGACAGAGGTCACTGCTGCTAGGACAGCCAAGCCCGGGAACGGGAGCAAAAGGACAGAAGACCCGAAAAGCTCCACTTGCCAGGCCCACAGCTCCGAGAGCACGAGCCGCCCGGTCCAGCCTCAGGTGCAGCCAGGGCCACCGAGGCCCTCCACACGTGCCCGCCCCGCAGCCCTGACCCTAACTGCTCCCCAACCCCACAGGCCAGATACATGCCAAGTCACCTAAGGCGTCCTAAGTCCCACGTGGGCCGGTCGGCCAGGGTGCAGCGGGGCGAAGGCCACCTAGCTCCAGCCTGTGCCGCTGCTGGGGAGGCCCTGGCTTGGTCTCCTGCCTTCAGAATGAGATGGCACGGGCAGGTTCAGAGGACAGACAGGCACCTCTGAAGATGACAAAAGAGCCGTCGTCGCTGCGCTCCCCAGCTCTGCTGCCTGGCTGTGCCACCCAGATTCCTGTCCCACAAGCTCTGGGGCTCCCCTCGCTCTGCCCCCAAGCCCCTCTCAGTCTCTCTCCTCTGTGAAATCTCCCCTCGCTCCGACCACGTAAGCGGGGTCCTGTCTACAGAGCAGCTCTGTCACCCCAGCTAGACCACGAACGCCCGAGGGAGTCCCAGAGGCTGGCACATGCATGAGCAGTGGCCAGACCGTGGCCCCACGCACCCTGTGCCCTCCACCCCCACCTTCCTAGTGAAGGCACCCCAAGCCCTACGGGCCTTACCCACCCTGCTGGCTGTCCCCCCACTTCTTCAGACCCAGCCTCTATTCAGAGATGCTGCCACCCGCCCTGACCTGCACACAGAGCGCTACCCAGGGCAGCTCACAAGTTTGCCAGCGTGGGGACAGATGACATCTCCAACATCTCGGGACACCACCCAGACTGGCCTGGGCGCACCCTGGCAGAGCCCAGCCCCTCATCCCAGAGTTTGGGCCAGCAGCCCCATGGCACCCAGAGATCCCCCAGGCTGGCACCTGGCTTCCTGCTGACCCAGAACCAGAACCTCAGGTGGCAGGCTGAATGGCACCCCCACAAGATATGCCCACGTCCTAACCCCTGGACCTGTGATTGATGGCAATTTTATTTGGAAATAGGGTCTTTGCAGGTGTAGTTAACATAAGTCTCTCAGGATGAGACCACCCGGGCTTTATGTGGGCCCCAAATCCAACGACTGGTGTCCTTGTAAGAAGAAGAGGAGACATACAGAGAAGCAGAGAGAAGAGGCCCCATGAAGACAGGCAGAGGTTGGAGTGGCAAACCCCAAGCCAAGGCACAGCCGAGGCTGCTGGAAGAGGCAGGGAAGGGATTTTCCCTCGGGGCCCTCAGAAGGAACCAACCCCCCAACACATGACTCTGGGCTTCTGGCCCCGAGAACTGTGGACGGCAAATTGAGCCCCAGCCTACGGGACTTTGCTGCAGCAGCCAGGGCACCCCCACACTCGCTGGCTGGGCTTTCCACCGCTCCGGGTTTCCCAGCCCCGCCCAGGCATAGCCCCCTCGCCCCCACCCCTCCTCCTCCTCTCCTGGGCCCCTCCTTCTGCCAAAGCCAGGCTGAGGGCTCGCAGGGTGGGCTAGCGGAATGCCTGCCCGCCCACCCTCACTGCCCATGGCCCAATCTCACCTCCCGCGCCCTGCAAGGAGTGAAAAGCCCAAAAAGTGCCAACAAAGGATGGTGGGGATGGGGCGGGGCAGAGTGGGGGAGGGCCTGGATCTCACAGGTGCCCTCCCAGGACCTCTGCAGGAGTCTGGGGCTGCTTTGGGCACAGCAGGCCTCAGCCGGGGGAGTGGGTGGGCCCACAGAGGGCCCCTGGCTGAGGATACTCCCCGCCGGCCAGCCCAGGGGAACCACAGTCCGTGGCTGCAGGACAGTGCCCTAGTAGGGAAATGAGAAGGGGAGATGGAGGCCAAGAGGAAGGAGGCATGTAACCCCAAAGCAGAGCCCTCACCCCTGCCTGCCCTCTGGCATCTGCCCAGCCAAGATCTGAGCAACAGAGGTGGGCCTCAATGGGGTTCCCTCCACATTCCTCTGCCATCTCCCTTCCCAGGGTGATAGGGATGGGGCTCCCCAGGATGCCTGTCGTCGCTAGGCAGGACAGCAGAGCAGACCACCACCGGGCTGGTAGCTGTCCCCAGTCCTGGCCAAAGTGGGCCTGGCTGAGCTGTGAAGGAGGGCCCAGGCCTGCCCGGGATGACAGTGCAACATCTGCACCCCAAAAGCAGTGAGCAGCCTGGAAGCGGGAGGTGCTGTGCACTGGGGAGGGAGGCCCTGGTGATCGTCAGGGTCCCCGGGGGTGCGTGTAGACAAAGGGCAGTTTGCCAGGGAGGGACGCGAGTGTGGGCCTCCGCGGGCCTCAGGGAGCGGGAAGGGGAAGGAGGGGGACCCCAGCCCTCCGGGGCTCCACGCCCGGGACCGGGACTGCGTCCTTGTTGGGCAGGGCGGCCGCGGCCACTCACCCCTCGTGTCCTTTGCAGAGGAAGAAGAGCGCGCGCCAGGCGTGCGCGGCGGCCAGCAGCAGCGAGAGCAGGCCGGCCAGCAGGCCGAAGCGGCAGGCGGCCGGGGGCCCCCACTCCTGCACCGTGAAGCGCTCGCGCTCGTGCACGGTCAGGTTGGCGCTCAGCCACATGCCCTCGGTGAACAGCAGGCAGCGGCCGCGGAAGTCGCGGCCGTTCTCGGACAGCGGCACCACCACCGCGAAGCTGAACAGGAAGGCCAGGACGTAGCAGGCGCACTGCGCGCAGAGAAGGCTGCTGGGCGCCATGGCCGGCGGGCGCGGGGCGCGGGGCGCGGGGCGCGGGGCGCGGGGCGCGGGGCGCGGGGCGCGGGGAGCCGAGCCAGGGAGCGCAGAGCGGGCCGGGGAGCGCTCGGCTCGGGGAGCGGGCCGCGCGAGATCTCCGAGATCTCCGGCTGCTGCGCAGCGAGGCCGGCGCGGGAGGCTGCGCAGTGGAGGCGCCGGCGGTCCGCGCCCCCCCCCCCCCCAGACGCGTGCGCAGGCCGAGCGCGGTCAGCACCGCGGACAGCCCTGGCGCGCGGGAGGGCCACGCGGGAGAAGGGCGCCGGCGGAGGCGCGGAACGGAAACCGGGCGGGAGCGGGAACACTGCTGAGCAGCTCAGCTCCCTACTCGGGGGAGTTAAAGTTTCCAGGAGCTGCCCATACGGGCCTGGCACAGGCCGGCTCTGTGTCCTCAGGTCCCCATCAGCGTTGGTGGCTGGTCAAGGGGAGCATGCCCAAGATGCCCACGGCGAGGGTGGAAGTGAGGTTTGCAAACCAGTCTGTAGTGGTTCCTTTGCGGGCGGTCCAGGGGTGCAAACTACGGGGGAGGGACAGACGGAGGAGGAGCCGGGGTCAAGCGCTGGGCCAGAGGTCATCCCCAGAGAAGGGGGCCTTGAGAGAGGGCTGGCAGGAAGCCGCGCCAGCACCAAGCCCTCAGCGGGGACATGTGTTACTCCGCCTGACAGGAGCAGGGCCCTGGAGCTGCGCTTGCAAGATAAATAATGGATGTCCCGAGCACCTCATTAAGACGTCTTTGCTGAGATGGAATTTGCTGGTGCATTAATTAATAGAATTAATGCCTTTTCCAGTTTACTTCAAGACTAAGTCACCTTTAGTTCAATTCCCAGAGTGAGGAAGCTCTGTTATTGCTCCTTCTGGTTTAAAATGACATCAGCATTTTTTGTTGCAAGCACTAAAAAAATCTTTTTGTTTTATTGCCAAAGTAATATATGCTCATTTTTGGCAGTACATTGAGCTCCATTGAGACAGCACTGGGGCAAGTGAGAGCCGGACGGGCACTGGGCGACTCTGCCTCGCTGAGAAAAAATAACTAAACGTGGGCAAAGGAGATCCTAAGTAGCAGAGAGGCGAAATGTCATCATACGCATTCTTTGTGCATACTTGCTGGGAGGAGCACAAGAAGTAGCACCCAGATGCTTCAATCAACTTCTCAGAGTTTTCTAAGAAGTGCTCAGAGAGGTGGAAGACCATGTCTGCTAAAGAGAAAGGAAAGTTTAAAGATATGGCAAAGGCGGACAAGGCCTGTTATGAAAGAGATGAAAACCTATATCCTTCCTACAGGGGAAACAAAAAAAGTTCAAGGATCCCAATGCACCCAAGAGGCCTCCTTCGGCCTTTTTCTTGTTCTGTTCTGAGTATCACCCTAAAATCAAAGGAGAACATCCTGGCCTTTCCATTGGTGTTGCTGCAAAGAAACTGGGAGAGATGCGGAATAACACTGCTGCAGATGATGAGCAGCCTTATGAAGAGAAAGCTGCAAAGCTGAAGGGAAAGTACGAAAAGGATATTGCTGCTGCATACCGAGCTAAAGGAAAGCCTGATGCAGCAAAAAAGGGAGTCGTCAAGGCTGAAAAAAGCAAGAAAAAGAAGGAAGAGGAGGAAGATGAGGAAGATGAAGAGGAGGAAGAAGATGAAGATGAAGATGATGATGAATAAATTGGTTCTAGCGCAGTTTTTCTTTCTTGTCGATATAAAGCATTTAACCCCCCTGTACACAACTCACTCCTTTTAAAGAAAAAAATTGAAATGTAAAAAAATATATATATATATGTGCTCATTTTTAAGTCAAGTGATATCGATATACATAAAATAAAAATATAAAGGCTCCTCCTCATCCCCCTCCCCACCCTCTCACACTGCCGGGGGTGACCACTTTGAACAGTCTGGCATCTGTTTTCTAGACACTGTGCTAAGCACAGAAACACACGCAGTTTACAGAAGTGCTTCACATTGTACACAGTGCTCTGCAGGCCGATTCTTTCATTCACCACGGTCAAGGACATTATTCCCTGCCTGCACACACCGAAACATTTCATTCTGTTTAACAACTGCAAAACATCCATAGTAACGGGAATTCCATGCTTTGTGTAACTACTCCTCTTCAGGTGGGTGCTCACTGTCTCTAATTTTTGTTATTTCAAATACTGCTGTGTGGAGACCTCTGTACATACATGTTTGTGCGCTTCTGCAGGTTATTTCTTACAAAAGAAATTCTTAGAAAAGGAATCTCTGGGTCATAGGGTATGCACATTTAACCCATTGACAGAAATTGCCAAACTGCTCTCTAAAAATGCTGTGCAAACGCACCCTCACATCTGGGTGGCAGACCCCCTCTCCAAAACAGAGGTGTCAGTTGATTTAAAATGCTGTCAGTCTCACATGGGAAAATGTCACTGATGTAAACCTGGATTCACTCTAATCACAAGGCTGAGTGTATCGTCTTTCGCTCGTGGCCACTGTAATCTGTCTTCTGTCGAGGCACATTCTTCCTGCCGTCGCTGGAAAGCCGGCCACTGCAGACCAGCGTGAGGTCTGTGGCGGCCGCCCTTCTCTTGGAGCATTCGCTCAGGGTTTCTGCTACTACTGAGTGCCCGGCTCAGCCCGAGAAAGCCCACCGGGAATTACAGCCTCCCCGCCAACCGGGGCAAGAGTGGGAGTCCCATCCGCTCGTTATCCAGGAGTGCGACTAATCTGAGCACATCTGGGGGTGCAACATGCTGATGCTTCGGCCAAAGCAAAGGACACCATGACAATCGAGTGGGATGTGACACAACTGGAAACTATAGATTGGGTTGGAAAGATTATTAAATACTTACCATTTTAAAAGGCATAGGATTCCAGCATCTATTTTTAAGTAGACGAGTTCTATTCAGCCTTCAAAAATCAAAGAATTCCCTTGTTACGGGTATTGCTATTGGTTCTCCAGAGAAACAGAAGCAACAGGAGGGAGACAGAGGCAGGCGGAGGGGGAGGGCCGCCGGGGAGCTCATTTTACGGAACTGCAAGTCCAGAACCTGCCGCGTGGGCTGGCAGGCTGGAGCCCCAGGGGAGGCTGAAGGCCCGCAGAATTCCCTTTCTCAGGGAGGTCAGTCACGTGTTCCGTTAAGGCCTTCAACTGGTTGGAAGAGGCCCGCTGCTATGGCTTGAATGCCCCTCCAAAACTCACGATGAAACTCCGTCTTCCATGTGGCAGTAGTTAGGTGGTGATTATGTCATGGGGGCTCTGCCTCGTGAACGGATTCAACTATTCAAGGATTGAGGGTTTACTGGGTTACCCCGGGAGTGGGACTGGTGGCTTTATAGGAAGAGGAAGAGAGACCTGAGCTTGCGCCTTGGCCCACTCAGCCCCTCACCACGTGACGCCCTGTGCCACTTCGGGTCTCGGCAGGGAGTCCCCTGCCCCCGCCAGGTGAGGGGCATCCTTGCCCCTTGACCTTGGACTTGTCAGCACCCAGACTGTAAGAAATAAACTCCTTTCCCGTGTAGATGATCCACCTCGGGCGTTCAGTTATAGCAACAGAAAACAGACCAGACGTCTATCCACACTGTGGAAGACAGTCTGCTCTGCTCACAGTCCCCTCATCCAAATTCTAACCTTGTCGAAAAATATCCCCACAGAAACAGCCTGCAAACATCCCTCGCCCAGCCAAGTTAGTGCAAAAATTAACCATCCCCTTACTGACATAATCCCAATCTATAAAAAACATGGAAAACTCTGAAATCCATTCTTAAAAGCTGACGTGGCATTATTACCAAAACTTTATTAGGGTTTTGTAGGAAAGAAAGTAAAATAATAGGAGATTTCATATATAAATACTATCATGAAAATTTTTCTAATAAAATCTTGGCAAATTGAATACAATTCAGTGTATTAAGAAAATAAGGAGATGTGAATAAGTAAAATTTGTTCCACAAACGCAAGAGCAGCTCAGCTTTAGGAAATTATCCACGACACCCTCCACCGACAAATGAAGGACACAAACCCACACTCTGAGTCGAGGGATCCCCGAAAGACACTTCACACAAGTGAATATTCATTCCTGTTTTTTTCAAAACTCTGTAAAAATAAGAAGAAAAATACCTAAGCATGATAAAGATCGCCTTAAAACAGCATCATAAATCTGCACCTACTCCAATCAGGAACACAGGAATGCCATCTGTTTGGCAATTCTACTTGATCACCAAGATAAGAAAACTAAGTACGCAGTAAATGTATGGCAACAAAGAGGCAAAATGATCTTTACTGGAGGATAATACGATTCAAGACCTAGAAAACGTGAGATACCCCACAAAAAGTATCAGACTTTACAAGTTTGTAAGACAGCTGGATACGAGACAAACATGCAAAATTCAACAGCCTGTCCCTATTCGAGCATCTCAGGTCAGGTTTCCTGGGAAACAAACCCTGAGGCTCAGGTTTACCTGCGGCCACACCATGAGGGCGCGAGGCTGAGCTGCGGCACAGTCGTGCAGAGGTGCCGGCACGTGCCGCGGCAAGGCCCTTCCGCCTGGACCCTGGCCTTCGGCGATGCACCATGACATCTCAGGCGGGGCTGTCCTCAGGGTCTACATCCTTCACGTCTCACGAAGGTACAGAGTGCGTGGAGTGACCGATGCCTGTCTTTCCTCCAGGGACGCCGAGTTCTGGCATCTGTCTCCTCTGCTCTCTGTTGGTCGGGACGTCCCAGCTCCCCCACTGACATCGCTGCTCATCGTGACACCTGAACCCACCTTGCTCCAGACAGTTAGGTGCCAACACCTGTTCTGACTCATTTGGGGATCCTATC
The DNA here is from genome assembly GCA_008750895.1 of Mirza zaza. Lineage (NCBI taxonomy): Eukaryota > Metazoa > Chordata > Mammalia > Primates > Cheirogaleidae > Mirza > Mirza zaza. The sequence continues at coordinate 47,939 of VSMD01025377.1, read as the reverse complement.
GGCCTCACTGTCATCAGAGAGCCCAGGCCTGTGACGGCAGCTCCTGCTGTCATCCCGAGCCTGCAAAGAGGCCCCGCTGCGCTTCTCAGTGACGCTGACCCCTCTCCCCAGCCTTACTGCTCTGGCAGATGCAGTAGCCTCGGCAGCCAGCCCACCCCGGGCATGGGGAGCTATGGGGTTCTGCCGTCCTACCTAGTGCGGCATTTCCACCCAGCGTGCCCACGTCCCTGACCCTTAACCTCCCTCCCAGCCCCTGCCGTGGCCACTCCACAGCTCTACATCTACAGAGCCCCTGCCTCCACACAAGGGAGTGTATTCACGGATGGCAGTAACTGGGGTGTGGACATCGTGGGGGCATTGCTCTGCCTCCCCCCACCATCCTGGGAACAAGTTAGCACCACCTCCCGGATCCTGCCCAGTGTTTCCTGTGTGCCAGGAGAGCTCTCCCTTCCAATACGCTCCTTCTCATCCAACCTGCAAGTGCTGCTCCCCGCCCCAGTCAGGCTGGCACATGCCCCCATCCCCGCAGGCACAGGGTCTTAGGTCCTGCTGGGCCTTCGTCCGGGGCCTCTCCTTGCTCGCTGAGCAGCAGCTCACACCGACAGTTGGTCTGGTCGCCAGCGCGGAGTTGGAGCAGACCCTCCCAGGGGCCATGCATTCTCCCTGCAAAGAAGACCTATGAAGCACCTTCAAACAAGGTGTCTCGAATTGACTGTGACCCCAAAAAGGAAACGCTGAAGCCTTAACCTCCAGTACCTCAGAATGTGACCTCATTTGGAGACAAGGCCTTTGCAGAGGTAATTAAGTCAAAAGAAGGTCCTAACCCATGAAAACGGACTGATGTCCTTACAAAGGGGAAGCCTGGGACAGACGTGCACGCAGGTAGGATGCCATGCGAGGATGGGGGCGAGGATCGGGGCGATGCTGCTTGTTGTGGTTTGAATGTGTCCCCCAAAGTGCTGGAAACTTCAGCCAATTCCCCGGTGCTGGGAGGAGGGACCTTTGATGATCAGGCCACTCGGGCTCTGCCCTCCTGAACGGATTGGCGCGGTCATGGCAGGAGGGGCTGGTTTCAGGGCAGCAGGTTCCTGACCCTGGGATGACCGTGGCCTCTTCCTCTCGCCCGTGTGCAGGGGCTGTCACTCCTCTGCCTCCGCCACCGACCGTGGTGCGGCGAGGACGCGGCCCGACGCTGGCTCCTCCACGAGGCACGTCCCGCCTCCAGAGCGCTGAGAAAGGCCCTGCTCCCTGCCGGTCACTCAGGCTCAGGTGCGCTGTGAGAGCAGCACAGCCGGGCTGCAACGCCCCACACGCCCGTGAACCCGGAGGTTGCACCAGAGGCTGGAGGGAGGCCGGCAGAGGCTTCCTCGCGGCCTCGCAAGGAGAGAACCCGCCCATGCCTTGACCTGGGGCTGCCGGCCTCAGGGCTGTGAGGAAGGACTGTGGTCTAACCCCCAGCGCTGTGCCTGTCTTGGCAGCAGCACAGGGAGCAGCGAGCCCCCTCTGCAGGCCCAGAGGCGCACGCGGGCGTGGGTCTCGGTTTCGACGAACTGTCACAGGCCAGGCTCTCTGGGAGGCGAACCCTGGGTGGAGACTGGCGAGGCGCTTTGCTGGGAAGGGCCCTGTGACAGCAGCTGGAAAGAAAAGGACAAAAGCGGGAGGGGGAGGGGCTCTGGCCGAGAGCAGCTGAGCCCAGGCCTGCGGCCTTCACAAGCACAAGCTGACAGGTCGGGAAGCGGGTGGCCTGGGGCAGAGAGAGTGACCCAGGGGAGGCAGCATCAAAGGGGGCCGGTGGCCAGAGCCAGGAGCCATGGGGGCAGCACTCGGGGCAGTTGGAGTCAGTCCCTCCTTTCTGAAGGGACCCACCAGGGAGCGCTGACACCAGGGGCCAACTGCTGAGGCTGAGGGTCCCATCTCCTCCGGAGCGCCGATGCCTTAGAATTAGGTCCTGGCCTGAGCCCCAACTGCCCACTCCAACCACTGGGATGAGGGCCTCAGGCTGGCTCCCAAGCCATCCCTCCCCCAACACCTGCACTGGCACTCATGGCCCTGGCAGCAGCCATCTGATGCCACCGCTCTGCCACTCCTCTCGCGCCCCTGGGACGTGCCAACCGGTGCATTTCCCTCCCCGACACAACACCCCAGGCGCCACGATGGCAGGGTCCCTGACACGCTGGGGCTGTCACTTCTGCACCAGCCACGGGGACCACTGCCAGGGACCCCGCGGGCTGGTCCAGCCCAAAATCCCAGTTAGTGTTTGCTTCCAGGACCGCCTTGGGGTTGGGTCTCCTGGGAATCACACCCTGGATCTTAAGGCTTGTGGCAAGAGTACTGGGGCGTCCTCTTGGGAGCAGTATCTGTGGGTGCCCACGGGCAGCAGGACTGGCCGAGGGAGAACTGCTCAGAGACTCAGAGAACTGGCCAATCCCACAGGGAGGGCCCTTCAGCTGGGGCAGGGACTGGGCCTTTGTACCCCCAAACTGACCAGTCCCTGGACATGGGCTTCCGCCCACAGTGGGGCATAGCCTGCCCTTCCTCTCGGGCTCCCCAGATGGGGCGCCCACCAGTGCTGTGTCCAGAAACAGCCTGGCGAATGCGCCCAGAGCAATGTCTAACTAGACCCTGGCACCCACGGCCCAGTCAAGTTGACATGTAAAATGAACCATTGCACTCACACCCGGCACAAACATAAACTCAATGTGTTTTAAAGACCTGAATGCCAAAATAAAAAAAAAAAAAATTTAATACAAAAGAACGTAAGACTATGAGGGTGACCCTTCAAAGCAAGACAGAAAATCCAGTACAATAAAGGAAAAGATGGAAAGATTAAACCATATAAAATGTACAATCCTCTATGGCAAAATAAAATATATTTTCTCAGCGCTTATTGAGGGCAGGCATAGAAAGGTCACATAAAGTAGACGGTTTCCTTCTAGAGATTGCTGAGGGTACACTGTCCATCACCTCGCTGTGTGCTCTGAGGACGGCACACCAGAGCCCTCCAGCATGCAGGGAGCGGTGTGAGCACGTCACTGTGGAGGAACTGCCGGGGGAGGGCTGGGGATGGATGGAGGGTGGGCGGGTGAACAGAGGGCAAGGGGATAAGCAAGGGATACAGCAGTAAGGGAGGGTTTGGCAAATGGATGAGAGGCTGGGTGGGCAGCTGAGTAGTGTGATGGCTGGATGGATGGGTGGGTGGATGAGTGGATAATTAGATCGATGATTGGATGGCTGATTGGGTGGATGGCTGATTGGTTGGATGGACTGTTGGAGGGATGGATGGGTAGGTGGATGGGTGGATGATTAGATCAATGATTGGATGACTGATTGGATAGATGGCTGATTGGCTGGATGGACTGTTGGAGGGATGGTTGGGTGGATGATTAGATCGAAGATTGGATGGCTGATTGGCTGGATGGACTGTTGGAGGAATGGTTGGGTGGATGATTAGATCGAAGATTGGATGGCTGATTGGCTGGATGGACTGTTGGAGGGATGGTTGGGTGGATGATTAGATGGAAGATTGGATGGCTGATTGGCTGGATGGACTGTTGGAGGGATGGTTGGGTGGATGATTAGATGGAAGATTGGATGGCTGATTGGATGGATGGACTGTTGGAGGGATGGTTGGGTGGATAGATGGATGATTAGATCGATGATTGGATGGCTGATTGGGTGGATGGACTGTTGGAGGGATGGTTGGATGGATGGATGGATGGTTACTGAATTTAACCTGTACAATACTAATTTTTAATTTATCGAAATTCCCTCTGCCACCCAGTACACAGATGTTTTTGCAGTGTTAAAAAAATATATATTCTATTTGTTGAGTGTACATTTCTATATGTCTATTAGACCAAGCTTTAGTCGTGTTACTAAAATCTTATACTTATTTACAGACTATTCAATTCTTTGGTTTCTGGTGTAGGTCTCTCATCATGACCATGAACTTGTAAATTTCTCTGTATATACTTTTTCCTTATGTACTTCAGCTCATGACTCTCAGATATTCTTTATGAATTGTCCCACTTGGCAATATGAAATATCCCCTGCTGTCCCTTTTAAATACTTTGTCTTAAATTTTACTTTGTATGATATAAATATTGCTAAGAGTGCTTGCTTTTTGTTGGCATTTTTGATAGATTTTTTTCATCTCTTTAATTTTTAACTTCCTAAGTTACCTTAAGTCTGTCTTTTGTAAGCAACATTTCTGCTTTAATTTTTTATTTGTTCTATTCAATCTGAGATCTCTGTATTTTAATGTATTTTTAACCCGTTGGCATTTATTGTGATCTCTGAACAAATAAAATCGTACTTCATATTTTCTATCTTATTGGATCATATTTCCCTTTTTTCATCCTATTTTAGGGATTGGATATATTTTATTCCATTTTTTCCTTCTTCTGGCTTTGAAATATTTACATTCTGCTTCCAGTCTTTTATCTACAGATTTAGAAAATACACACTTAAGTTTATATTTTTCTAATAGTGTCAAGAATTAGTCTGGGTCTAGATACTTTCCCAAAAGACAAGGCCCACTGCTTAATTTTACTTTTCTCTATCTCCACGTCTCTCTCAAACTTCCCATATTGATCCTACATAGAATTTTGACCCTAGATCATTAACTTTTCTTTACAATCAATACCTATTTGAACTAAACAATGTGCTGACATTTTTGTACTTTCATCTCCTGGCCTGTAAAACGTGAACTCCTAGCACTCCTCATGGGTCAGTTAGATAATCCGTGCACAGCACCTAGCCGAGCACCCAAATAGCAGTAACGGGAACTATGGCAACCATTAGCATCAGCTCCTGGTTCCCTCTTCTTGCTGGAGCATGTCTTCTAGCAATTCTTCCAGAGAGCCCGTGCACTGTGGGAGTTGAATGGCTTTATCTTCCACATGCACAAAAACAAGATTGTCCAAGATTTCACCTTGACTTGTCACCTCCGACATTGCTGCTCCGAAATTGCTGTCATCTGGCTCCTGTTCTTTGGGGATCACCTGGGTTTGCCCTCCCCTGCACACACTGGGTGGGGAAGCTAGGAGTTCTCTGTCAATGATCCACATCGCACTTTGAGGTGCCGGGAAGGGACTTTTGGTTTGTTGTTTATTTGCACGCACCCTGCTGAGCACTTGGGGAGGCTGGTGCTGCGTCTGGCTCTGGGAATGCCCGTTACAAACCACACTGACTGCTGCCCCTCCACCTTCCCGCATCCCCGCCCCGGGCTCCTGCCAGGTGGACACTAGGACCCCTAGAGCCGCCCCCACATCTCTCTGGCCTTTCCCAACCTCCTTTGTTTCACGTTCAAGGGGACCCCCAGTCCTGTCCACTCTGCTACACAGCCCCTCTGTGCAAACATTCTTGGTTTTGCTCTTAACAGTGTTTTTTAAATTCCAAGTCATCTCGCTGGTTCTCTGAAATACTTAGCGGTCTCATTTGTCCTCTCTGAGGACACGATCACACTTGCCTGAGGTCCTCTCTGATGCCTCTGAGTCTGTCTTCTCGCCCTCCTTGTTGAGGTCCACGCCTCTCTCTCACCCTGCACACTTTGCTCGGTGGGCGGCAACACTTGACCGTGAGGTCCCTTTGCAGCGGAGTGTCCCTCTCAGGTCATCTGCCATATTTCCCTGCCACATGCCCTGAGGGGAAGGGGAAGGTTCAGCTGAGACTTGAACTGCGCCCTGTCACCCACAGGCGGGAGGGAGGGCGGGCCACGCCTGGTTGGGGTACAGGGTTATGCATGGTACAGGCTGGACACGCCCTGTCTCTCTGAACCGAGATCCACGGTCATCGATTCTGCCCAAGGCAGGCCCTTCATCAGCGTCACCGCAGCCTGGCCCATGGCGACATGGCCAATCACGCCCGGGAGAGAAAGCTCCACTTAGATAGATGCAAGCAAGCGGCAAGGAAACAGTTTACACAGGTGTGGACAGAAGCCGCCAGGGAGATGTGGAAGCTTGAACAGAGCCAGAAATAGGTGTGTGCGGTCACCAGGAAAGAGGGGCCTGACCACAACCCTCTCTGTGCCCTGAGGATGCTTTGTCAGATTTAGCGAGGTGCCCCACACCCCAAGCTGGCGCTCTCTCCCACCCAGGAGCCAGATGACCCCACCTGCTGCTCTCAGAACTCAGAGGCAGCAGAAGGGACGTGGAAACAGGCCCAGCGGGATGAATGGTAGGGACGCGCCCCTATTGTGGTGCTTCCATCTCGGGAAACTGCGATATGAACCAAAAATAAAAACTGCAATGCCTTACTATTAGAAGGCCAATTGCAAGCCATGGAATTTGTGCACATAGGCAAAGAAATTATGCCTGAAAAAAGTGCAAATTGCTACTTCACTGCATGTAAATGAGCCACTAATTGCTTTTTGCAAACAATATTTATGCAAATGGTCCCGCACTCTGCAAAGCCGCACAGATCATGCCTCTGCATTTCCATTTGCCTCCACCCTCCTCTCCTCTCTGGGAGCTGAGGAACTGCCAGCAGGCGCCCCCAACGAATGTAGATTTTTCCCTGTGTTCCTGGGGGGCCCTCCCTGCCGCCTCCGCCCCACTCCTTCCCCACCACCTCTGCACCACCGCTGCGTGTCCCTGAGTCCTGCCTTCCACCTGTGAATTTCCTGTCCCCAAACGTCCTCGATCCCCGCATGAACCTAAAGGACTAAATGCCCACCCTGCTGTCAAAGCACAGGCTCCACCAGCAAAGTCAACAGACAATCTAGCAACTTAGCAAAACTTTCTGCAAGGCACATCACCACTTCTCTCATATGTAAAGACTGTCTATAAATCAGTAAGAGCAGGGCCACGCATCGGTAGAATAAAATAGTCAAGCAGGATGAACAGTTGCAGAAAATAAAACCAACTGATTTTTAAACATGTGAAGAGAGTCTTAAATCACTCGCAATCAACGAATGCGCCTTAAAACTACCCTAAGAGGACTCCTGAGCAGCCAAAGAGAAGGGCGGTTGCCAGGGTCGACCTCACCAAGGGTCCTTCTGACTCGTGCAGAGCAGCAGGACACCAGGACAGGATGTCCCAACCCGAAAATGCAGTGAGCAAGGACAGAGCAGAACAAACGCCAGCAAGTGATTTCTCTCACTCTCCGCAGGGGGCAAGAGCAATCCCAGAATGATTAAGGGAAAGAGAGAAAAGGACACTGCAGGTGGGGTGCAAGTGCTCCCAAACTGCCGGGACTGGAACGTCTAAGCTCCGTGTGAAAGTGCCGATGCGTGTCCTCGCAGATCAGCCTGCTGCAGAGACGTGTGGACAGCACGGCCGTTTAAAGTGGCATCTCTGAAAGGCAGAGCTTCCAGGGAAGCAAAAAGCAAGACAGAAGTGGGATGTGCTTTTTAGTAACCAGGTGGTGAAGGCAAAAGCGGAGTAAAAGGGAGGAATTCTAAGCCCATGAAGGCAACCAGACTCTGCTACGCTGACAGAACAGGGGCCTGAAGCAGGGGCTTGTAAACCCCCAAATTCACACAATGGTCAGGAGAAAGGTGTCTGTTCAAAGGTCCTACAAAAATCAGAGATGAAATCAACATACGTCAGCTGGATAAAAAGCAAAACGAGGCAGAACATCCGTGAGCCCACCCTCCCGACTGAACTGAATGCGCTCGCAGGGGCAGGTGGGGGGTGAAATCCCACCTCGAATCAGAAAGTCGAAGCGTAAGAGCACAAGTGGGCCAGCGCAGAAGGAAATGAAGAGCTGCTGAAATCAGAAAAGAGAGAAAAGCAGACAAAATCATCTCAGAAATGACTAAATTGCGAGATGTCCGAGTAAGAAAGGCACGGAAGAAAAGTAGGGGAGCAACCAAGAGACTGAAAAGGAGATCATGAGGGAAACTAACAGGCCAGGGAGGAGGTGGTGGCTGTGGAAAACAGCAGAGCAGGAAGGAGTGCAAATCGCAGCCCCTGTGGGAAACAAAACAGGATGGCAGTAACACGTGAAACCTTAGTCCAAGAAAATGTTCCAAAATTAAAAGACTTGACTCCACATATCCAAAGCCTCATCCCCACGGATGCCTGGGATAATTAGCCAGAAATGGTCAACGCCGAGAAAACACCTAGTGAAACCATTAGGTTTCAAAGACAAAGCAAAAACAACTTACAAGAGCAAAAGAGTCGGCCTGGCACCAGACCTCCCAGAGACGGCAGCCGCGCAGGCCGGGTGGGGCGGCATCGTCAACTGACCGTGGAGAAGGCGCTTTGGTGTTTCTGCAAAGTCACAGCTTTCTGAGCAGAAATTCCCAGTAACCCGGGTGAAAGGCCAGTGGGAAGGCAAAGGAGCCGTGCAGGTTTCAGACAGCGAACCAGGGCAGAGGCTGCGGGCTCACCTCCCTTTTGTGGGTGAATTCCAAAGCAGACAAAACCAGAGCCATTCATTCACACCCCAGAGAGACTTTTCCCTTCTCATCTCAGGGAGAACGTGCTCACATTAGAAAAATGAGTTCATCCCCCTCTCACCCACGGATGTAGTAGTTCCTACAGGAAGCTCTAAGACTCATAATTTCGGGGTCCCTCCATAGTGCAAAACTCACTTTTGCACGGGCAGGGCTCAGCTTGCTCCCAGCGGGGGGTGGGTCACAGGGAACCAATGCCGATGTATTTGTAAATACATAACGGCCCTTCCTCTAAGCCAGAAATGCTGTGCTCACTTTTAGAATGAAATAAATAAGTACAGATACACAGATATATCGACATGCAATCAACTTCACTTCCAGTGCCAAGGCCATAGAAAACGATTTTAAACATACAAGGACTTAGAAAACTCTGAACTGTGAGCCTTTCTTGAAGAATCGACCAGAAGATTAACTTCATCCAACCCAAGAGACGACCGTCAGACCTCAACAACAGGACCACCGCTGGGGAAGAGGGTGAAAGACTGGGACACCAATGTCATGTGCTGTGACAAGCAGGGACAATGCCGCTGTGAAAAACTAGAGAGGAAGGGAGAGGGGAAGAGAAACCTAGTGTGAGCTCACAGCTGTTGCACCACGATCAGTGGGAGTCAGTTACCCTGAAACACTAGCACACCAACAGCTAATGCGTAAATGAGAGAACAGGAAGGAAAGCTACGGACACTTAATAAGTGCAGAGGAAATCCTTGGGTAAAAACACAAGCCCCTAAAAAACACCCAGAAAGAGCGAAGTGTGCACATCACGTGGCAAATGGAACCACATCCACATAACTACAGAGCACTGCAACAGCTGACACGGACACAAGACTATCTTGGTCCTGTCAGCTGCTGCAACAAAAACCCCAGATCAGGTAATTTCGGTAAATAGAATTCCTCTCTGGAAGCTGGGTGTCCCAGATCAAGACCCAGCAGACGTGCTGTCTGGCGAGCGTCTCTCCCTCTGGGGTGGCGCCTGCCACGTGTGCGCACGCCGGGCAGAGGGCGAACAGCTCTCAGCCTCTGCCATACCTTAAGGGCGCTGACCCCTCACCACCCCAAAGGCCCTGTCTCTCAACACCATCACCCTGGAGGCTAGGTTTCAACACGCGAGTCTCGAGGGGGGACACACACATTCAGGCCGCACCAAGGCCACGCTGATAAATGTCCTTGGGCTTGACTACAAGGAAAAGCTTTCCGTCTGGCTCACAAGCAACAGGCAATCCATGGCGCACCCAAGACACTTCTGAAATACAGTGATTCAAAACGCTAAAACTAAAGGGGTCGACAAAGCTACACTAGGCACATAAACACAGTAAGAACAGAGGTGGCGATTCAGATACCAAGGAGAATTCAAGGCAAAAACATTAAACAGGAAAAAGAAGGACTTTTTAATGCAAAAAGACACAATTCCCAACAAAGACAAAATGGTATGTAACAAATAGCTCAGCGACCACCTTCATGAAGCAAACGCGCAAAAAAAGCAAGAGTCACAGAAGCAAACCGGAGACTCTGACACATCACTCCCGAAACGAGAGCGATCAAACGAACAAAACTCCAGGTGAAGTGGGTCACCGTGTCCCCCAGGGCGCAGACAGGAGGGGAGGTGCGCGTCAGGGTGGCACCTGTGGGAGAGCTAAGGGGGGCCCGGGACTGGACAGGCAGAGCCTGGGACTGGGAGACGCACGTCTGATAAGTCTCCACAACCAGGGGTGAGGCAGAGCAGAGGCGTGCGAGACGGGTCCCACTCGGGCAGAACTGGCCAGGGCCTAATCCCTGGTCCTAATCCCGTGTCATTACCTGGGGCTGGTCTGGGAGAACCTGCCTCAGACACTGGCAGGTCCCCAGGGTGCTACAGCTGCAGGCTGTCAGCTAGCTGCTCTCCTCGCAGCTGAGCGACAAGTTCCTTCTGGAAGGGAGATATGACACGCCTCCACAGCTGCCACGTGAGGATACAGAAGATGTAAACAACACAGCCAATTGGGTAGTGCTCATGCATGTATTTTATATGTATGTACACATATTTATATGCACATACACACACACACACACACACACACACAGCCTGAAGCCCGGAGGTGGACAGTGGTGATGGCTGCTGCACAATGTGAATGTACTTAAGGCCACCGATCTGTTCATTTAAAATGTTAAAATGGTAAGTTTTATGTCACTATATTTTACTACACTAAAAGTTATGAACATACTGAGGCTAGGTGTGGTGGCCCTCGCCTGTAATCCCAGCACCTTGGGAGACTGAGGCGGGGTAATCACTTGAGGCCAGGAGTGTGAGGCTCCCGTGAGCTATGATCCAGACACTAAAGAGGCTGGGTGACAGAATAAGACCTAGTATTAAAAAAAAAACTGCACTGAAATACCACCTCATATTGACAAAAACTAGAAAGCATGACAACACACTCTGTGTTGACAAGGCTATGGGCAAACAGTCACTCATAAATTACTGGTGGGTGGCCGGGCACGGTGGCTCACACCTGTAGTCCCAGCACTTTGGGAGGCCAAGGCAGGAGGATCACTAGAGGTCAGGAGGTTGAGACCAGCCTGAGCAAGAGCAAGACCCCGTCTCTACTAAAAATAGAAAAAATTTGCTGGGTGTGGTGGTATGCACCTGTAGTCCCAGGTACTTAGGAAGCTGAGGCAGGAGGATCACTTGAGCCCAGGAGATGAGGTTGCTGTGAGCTAGGCTGACACCATGGTACTCTAGCCAGGGCAACAGAGTGAGATTCTATCTCAATAAATAAATAAAGAAACAAACAACGAACAAAATGGCTAAAGAACCCACAAGTCTATACTGAAATAAATAATGGAATGAATAATAAACAAATGTATAAACTATAAAAACATTCAAAAGAAAACTATAGACCTTAGAATTTTAAAAATCAATGAATAGATTTAGCAGTTTAGACACAGCTGTAGAGAAAATTATTATCTGATAAAGGTCTGGAGAAATTTCTCGCATGAAGAACAGAGAAATGAAAAAATAGGACGTGGAAAATGAGTCAAGAAGAAATAATGAGGTCTAACTTAGCTCTAATTTGAATTCCAGGAAAGAACAGAATGATGATGTTTGAGGGACAGCATGGAAGTGGTAAAAGAGACGGATTTTCAGATTCATAAGTCAAAATAAGATCTGGCAGAATAAATAAAATTAATCACACACCTACTTTTACCTCAGTGTAACTGCAGAACATGGTGACAAAGAGAAGGAATTAAGAGTAAACACAGAGAAAATCACAAGTATTAGTTTGCTAGGCGTGCCTTAATAAAACACCAGAGACTGGGTGACTTACAGAAATTCCCTTGGTCTTAGTTCTGGAAGGCTGAAAGTCCAAGATCAAGGTGTCAGGGGGTTGGTTTCCCCCAAGGCCCCTCTCCTTGCCTTGCAGACAGCCGCCGGCTCCCAATGCCCTTACGTGGCCTTTCCTCTTCCTATGAGGGTGCCGGTCAGACTGGATCAGGGCCCACCCTGATGGTGTCGTTTTTCACTGATCGCCTCTTATCCAAGCATGATCACATTCTGAGGTACTGGGGACTGGGACTTCAACATATAAATTGGGCAGAGGAGAGTGGACACAATTTATCCCATAACAGCAGATAACCTGCAATTGAACTCGATGACAGCAATATTTCTTAATAGAGGCCACAAGAAAGTGGGAAAATGTCTTCACAGTAATAGAAAATATCATCAACTTAGCAGTTCATACCCAGCTAAATTACTAGTCAGGATGAGGAACTGAAATAAGCCCTTTCAACAAAAACTTAAAATTTAACATTCACATTCCTTCACTGAAAGAGCTCCAGAAGAATATTCTTCAGAGAGAAAAAAAATTAAAACCAGAGGAAGAAGTGACATTCAGGAAGCAACAGTGGGGGTAAATACAAAATATGCAAATAAATCCAAACAAGATTACTGTTAAATAATAATAATATCCTAAGCCCACTTTTTGATAGGGTTGCTTGATTTTTTGTTGCTGATTTTCCTGAGTTCTAAATAGATTCTAATTATCAGCCCATTATCAGATGTGCGAAAATTTTTGCCCATTCTGTAAGTTGTCTGTTTGCTCCTGTGACAGTTTCTTTGGCTGTGCAGAAGCTTTTTACTTTGATCAGGTCCCATTTATTTATTTTTGTTGTTGCTGTGATTGCCTTTGGGGTCTTCTTCATAAATTCTTTGCCTAGGCCATTGTCTAGAAGACAGAATAATGGACAACAAACATATGGAAAGATGCTCAACATCTCTAATCATCAGGGAAATGCAAATCAAAACCACAATGAGATATCACTTATCTTCAGTGAGAATGGCCTTTATCAAAAAGTCCCAAAACAATAAATGTTGGCATGGATATGGAGAGATACGAACACTCATACACTGCTAACGGGACTGCAAACTAGTGCAACCTCTGTGGAAAGCACTATGGAGATATCTTAAAGTGATACAAGTAGATCTACCATTGGATCCAGCAATCCCATTACTGGGTATCTACCCAAAAGAACAAAAGACACTCTATAAAAAAGACACCTGTACTTGAATGTTTATAGCAGCACAATTCACAATTGCAAAGATGTGGAAACAACCCAAATGCCCATCAATACATGAGTGGATTAATAAAACGTGGTATATGTATACCATGGAGTACTATTCAGCTATAAGAAACAATGGTGATATAGCACCTGTTGTATTTTCCTGGATAGAGCTGGAACCCATTCTACTAAGTGAAGTATCCCGAGAATGGAAAAATAAGCACCACATGTACTCACCAGCAAACTAGTTTCACTGATCAACACCTAAACTGACATATAGGAATAACATTTATCAGGCATCAGGCAGATGAGGAGGAGGAGGAGGAGATGGATATATACATACATAATGAGTGCAATGCGCACCATATGGGGGATGGACACACATGAAGCTCTGACTCCAGGGGAGAGGGGAGTCAAAGGCAATATTCGTAACCTTAACATTTATACCACCATAATATGCTGAAATAAAAATAATAATAGCCAAGTTTGTGATATAAAAATGAGATGAAACTAAAAAGTTCAGGGTAACATGTAAAATAGAATAATATAATTACCATTGAAACATTCTAAAGTCCTTTTAATGCTCTAAAAGATTATAGAGACTTTTATTGAATTTAGACTTTGTTAAGCCAAGTATACATGTTTTAAAATCTTTAGAGGAACTAATAAGAGAACAGAAGTAGAATCGAAAATATACACACATTGAGTGGGAAGAAAAAAGAAAAAAATTCTTTAACCCAATAGAAAGCAGAAAAAGAGGGAGGAGGAAGGAAAGGAAAATCACAGGAAATAGATATCACAGAATAAAACATTAGAAATAAATCCCAATGTGTCAATAAATACAAATGAACTGAACTTGTGAGTTAAAATATTTGACAAAACCAAATCCAACTATACAGTTTTATAGGAGATATAAAATATAAGAACACAGAAAACATAAGTTTCAAAAAGGAAAAAAATAAATTTAGCAAATATTTTATTTCCTAAACTTTATAAAGCTATATTAATATCAGAAAAATAGATTTCAAGTAAAAAAGTATTAGTAAGAACTAAGAGAATTACTATAGAATGGTAGACATAGCCTCGAATATATATACATCAAAAATATACAGTATTACAATGAGAAAGAGACATTTAGGAAGATTTTACAAAACTCTGTAGCTGAAAATCATAAAAATATGAATCAGAAAGAAGTGAAAAGCACAATTAAGCAGCATAATGTAATGAGATATAGATAAACAATTAAAATTCTTGAGTTAAGAATCCAAATCAAGAAATAGGAAAATAATAAAGTAAACCCAAGAAAGTGGATAAAAGGAAACCATAAAGGTCTGAGCAGACACGAATGGAACAGAGAAGCAATAAAACTGACCCAAAACCAGATTTTCAAAAATAAAACAGTAAAACAGACAAACTTCTCTGCGAATATCAATTTAGCTTTACCCCACAAGTTTTGATAAGTAGCTATTATTCAGATCTAAACATTTTCTAATTTCCTTTGTAATTGCCTCTTTGAAAATAAATTTATTTCACAATGATGGATTTTGATATTATCTTTTGTTTTTTATTTTGAAGTTTACTACAGTTTGATCAGAGAATGTGACCTGTACAACCCACTTTTTGGTATTTTTAAAATGTGGCTGATTTTTGTAAATGCCCCATGAGTGCTCAATAAGAACGTGCAACCTCTAACCGGGCACAGTTTCCTACATGTGTCCATTGGATTAATAGCTTGACCATGCTCTTCACTTCTTTCTGATCCTGATTCATTTCTATAATTGTTCATCAGTTACCTGTCAATACTCAGCATTTGAAATGTGACCAGTTCAACTGGTGACAGAAACTGAATTTTATTTGAGTATTCATTGTTTTTTATTATTTTTTTAAAGTTCAGAATATTATGGGAGTACAAATGTTTTGCTTACATGGATTGCTTTTGTACAGCTTGAGTTAAAGTTATAAGTGTGCCCATTACCAAGATAGTGTACACTGGATGCAATTTCACTATCCCCTCTTCCCCCCTCCCACCTGCTTGATTTCCATTGAGCTTTACTTCCATCTGTGCTCATGAGCACTAATTGGTTAGTTCCGATTTAATAGTGAGTACATGTGGTGTTTGTTATTCCATTATTGCTATAGTTCACTTAGGAGAATGGTCTCCAGTTCCATCTAGGTTGTTACAAAAGGAATTAATTCATTATTTTTATGGCTGAGTAATACTCCATGGTATACATATATCACATTTTATTAATCCACTCAGGAATTGATGGGCACTTGAGTTGATTCCACATCTTTGCGACTGTGAACCATGCTGCGATAAATATTCAAGTGCAAGTGTCTTTCTGGTAAAATGCCTTTTTTTCCTTTGGGTAAATATCCAGTAGTGGGATTCCTAGATCAAATGGTAGGTCTACCTTTAGTTCTTTGAGGAATCTCCATACTGTTTTCCATAGAGGTTGTACTAGTTTGCAATCCCACCAACAGTGTATAAGCGTTCTTTTCTCTCCACATCCATGCCAGCATCTGTTGTTTTGGGACTTTTTGATAAAAGCCATTCTCACTGGAGTTGTTATTTCACTGTGGTTTTGATTATCATTTCCCTGATAATTAGAGACATTTAGTATTTTTTCATATTTATTGGCCATCAGTCAATATTCTTTTGAAAAGCTTCTGTTCATGTGTTTTGTCCACTTTTAATAGGGTTGATTTTTTGCTTGCTGATTTGCTTGAGTTCTTTGTATATTATGGTTATTATTAGCCTTTTATTGAATGTATAACATGTAAATGTTTTCTCCCATTCTCTAGGTTATCTATTTTCTCTGTTCATTGGTTACTTGGCTGTGCAGAAATTTTTTAATTTAATCAAGTCCCATTTATTAATTTTTGTTGTTGCTGTGATTGCCACTGGAGTCTTCGTCATAAATTCTTTGCCTAGGCCAATATCTAGAAGAGTTTTTCTGATATTTTCTTCTAGAATTCTTATAGTTTCATGTCTTAGGTTTAAGTCTGCTATTCATCTTGAATTAATTTTTGTGCGAGGTGAGAGATAAGAATCCTGTTTCAGTCTTCTACATGTAGCTATCCAATTTTCCCAGAACTATTTATTGAATAGGGGTTCTTTTCCCAGTGTATATTGTTGTCTGCTTTGTCAAAGATCAGATGGCAATAAGTGGGTGGTTTTTATATCTGGGTTCTCTGTTCTGTTCCATTGGTCTGTATCTCTATTTTTGTGCCAGTAGTATGCTGTTTGGGTTACTATAGCCTTGTAGTATAGCTTGAAGTCTGGTAAAGTGATGCCTCCTAAGTTGTTCTTTTTGCTTAAGGTTGCTTTGGTTATTTGGGCTCTTTTCTGTTCCACATGAAGGATAGGATTATTTTTCTATACCTGTGAAAAATGACATTGGCATTTTGATGGGGATTGCATTCAATCTGTAAATCACTTTGGGTAGTATGGACATTTTAGCAATGCTGATTCTGCCAATCCATGAGCATGATGTTTTCCCATTTGTTTATGTCCTCTGCAATTTCCTTCCTCAGTGATTTGCAATTCTCCTTGTAGAGGTCTTTCACCTCCTTGGTTAAATATACTTCTAGTATTTTATTTTCTTTGTTTCTATTGTGAAAGGTATTAAGTCTTAGATTTGATTCTCAGCCTGACTGTTGTTGGTGTGTAGGAATGCTACTTATTTGTGTACATTGATGTTGTAACCTAAGACTTTGCTGAATTCATTTATCATTTCCAGTGGTCTCTTAGAAGAATCTTTGGAGTTTTCTAGATATAAGATCATAACATCAGCAAAGAGCAATAGTTTGACCTCCTCTTTCCCCATTTGGATACACTTGATTTCCTTCTCTTGCCTGATTGCTCTGGCTAGGACTTCCAGCACTACATTGAACAAAAGTATTGACAGTGGGCATCTTTGTCTTGTTCCAGTTCTAAGTAGGAATGCTTTCACATTTTCTCCATCCAGTATGATATTGGCTGTGGGTTTGTCATATATGGCTTTTATAATTTTGAGATACATCCCATATATGACTATTTTCTTAACAGTTCTTATCATAAAAGATGCTGAATTTTGTCAAATGCTTGTTCTGCATCTATTGAGATGATCATATGATCTTTCCTTCTGGTTCTGTTTATATGGTGAATCACACTTATGGATTTATGTATGTTGAACTATCCTTGTATCCCTGGGATAAAACTCACTTGGTTATGGCTGATTATTTTTTTAATGTGGTGCTGAATTTGGTTTGCTAGAATTTTATTATTTTTGCATCTACATTCATAGGGGAAATTGGTCTACAGTTTTTTTTTGTTGTGTCCTTTCCTAGTTCTGGAATTAAGGTGATACTGGCTTTGTATAATGAGTTGGGGAGGGGAGGATCCTTTCCTTCTTGATGTTACAGAATAATTTCTGCAGCATGGGTACCAATTCTTCTTTGTAGGTCTGATAAAATTCAGCTGTGAAACCATCTGGTACAGTACTTTTTTGTTGGAAGACTTTTTTATTGCTGTTTCCATTTCATTGCTCATTACTGGTTTGTGCAGTTCTATTTCATTCTGACTGAGCCTTGGGAGGTTGTGTGTTCCCAAGAATTTATCCATTTCCTCAACATTTTCAAGTTTATGTGCATAGATATTTTCAGAGTATTCAGAGTTGACATTTTGTATTTCTGTGGTATGAATTGTAATATATCCTTTTTCATTTCTGGTTGAGTTTATTTGGGTCCTTTCTTTTCTATTTCCATTTAATCTAGTGAGAGGTCTATCAATTTTGTTTATCTTCTCAAAGAACCAACTTTTTGTTTCAATAACCTTCTGTATAATTTTTTGTTTTTAATTTCATTTAGTTCTGCTCTAATCTTATTTATTTTCATCTGCTATGTTTAGGTTTGGTTTGCTCTTCCTTTTCTAATTCCTTGAGATGATTCATTAGATTGCTGATCTGTGATCTGTCTTTTGATGTAGGCATTAAAAGCTATGAATTTTCCCCTTAGGACTGCTTTTGCTGAATCCCATAAATTTTTGATAATTTGTGTACCCTTTGTCATTTAGTTCCAGTAATCTTTTTATTTTCATCTTAATTTCCTTCTTGACCCAATAATCATCCAGTCAGATTTTTTAATTTCCATGATCTTGTGTAGAGTTGAGTGTTTCCGTCAGAGTTGATTTCTAATTTTATTCTACTGTGGTCTGAGAAGACACATGACATAATTTCTATTTTTTTTTAATTTGGTGAGACATGTTTTGTGGCCTAAAATGTGATCAATCATAGTAAATATTCCATGTGCTGATGAGAAGAATGTATATTCAGTAGTTTTTGGACAGATTGTTCTGTAAATGTCCATTAGGCCCATTTGTTCCAGAGTCCCATTTAAGTCCAGTGTTTCTTTGTTCATTTTCTGCCTGGAGGATGTCTCTAGTTCTATCAGTGGGGTATTTAAGTCCCCAGCTATTACGATGCTGCTGTTTCTCACTTTGTTTAGGTCTAGTAGGGCTTGCTTTATGAATCTGGTAACACCTGTGTTAGGAACATGAACATTTAGGATTGTCATGTCTTCTTGGTGAATTGCTCCATTTACCATTATATAATAACCATCTTTGTCTCTCTTTACTATTGCTGATTTGAAGTCTATGTTGTCTGATAATGAGAATGGCTATACCAGTTTTCTTTTTATTTTAATTTGTATGGAGTATTTTTTTCCATCCTTTCACCTTGAGTCTGAATGAGTCCTTGTGGGTTAGATGTGTCTCCTGGAGACAGCAGGTACTCGGCTTGAATTTTTTTTATCCATTCAGCCAGCCTACGTCTCGAGTGCAGAATTCAATCCATTCGTGTTTACAGAAAGAATAGATAAGTGGTGTGCATTTCTGTTCATCCTGTTGGGTACAAGCTTATTGCTTTATTTTACCTTTTATGCCATTGTGGTATATGGACCTTTAGCTTTTGGGCAATTTTATACTAGTGGTTGTCTATCGTGCTGATCAGTGTATAATGCAGGTCTGAGTACTTCCTGCAGGGAAGCTCTGGTCTTGACAAATTCCCTCAGTGTTTGCTTGTCGAAGAAAGAAACTTTTTATTTCTCTCTCATATAAGAAACTTAGTTTTTCAGGATACAAAATTATAGGCTGGCCATTATTCTATTTAAGAAGACTGGCAGGGCGTAGTGGCTCATGCCTATAATCCTAGCACTCTGGGAGGCCAAAGTGGGAGGACTGCTCAAGGTCAGGAGTTCAAGACCAGCCTGAGCAAGAGTGAGACCCTGTCTCTACTAAAAATACAAAGAAATTAGCTGGACAACTAAAAATATATAGACAAAACTAACCAGGCATGGAGGTGCATGCCAGCTACTTGAGAGGCTGAGACAAAAGGATTGTTTGAGCCCAGGAGTTTGAGGTTCCTGTGAGCTAGGCTGACACCATGGCACTCTAGTCCAGGCAACAAAGTGAGACTCTGTCTCAAAAAAAAAAGACGACGACTGAGAATGGGGGCCCTATCTCTTCTAGCTTGTAAGGTCTTAGTTGAGAAGTCTGCAGTTAGCCTGATAAGTTTTCCTTTGTATTTTACCTGATGTTTTCACCTTACGGTTCACAGGAGTTCCCCTATTGTTAACTTTGGAAAGTCTGATGATTGTCATGGTGATTGCCTCTTCGTGATGAATCTCTCAGGTGTTCATTGAGCGTCTTGTGCCTGAATATCTAAATTTCCAGCAGGACCAGGGAAGTTTTCCTCAATTATTCCCTCAAATAGATTTTCCAACCCTTGTATTTTTCTTCTTCCCGGAGAAATGCCTACGATTCTTAAGTTTGGCATGTTTATATAATCCCATATTTCTTGTAGGCTTTATTCATTCCTCTTATTTCTCTGTTCTTTATCTTTGACTAACTTAATTCAAAGGTGTTGTTATCAAGTTCTGAGATTCCTTCTTCTGCCTAATCTAGTCTATTCTTAAAACTTTCCACTGCATTTTGTATTTCCTTGAATGAATTTTTCATTTCCAGTTTTACTTGATTTTTTTAAATAATTCAATTTCTTTGATAAATTTTTCATTCATTTCCTGTATTGTTTTTGTGATTTCTTTGAGTTAGTTTTTCATTTCTTCTTGTATTTCGTTAAGCTTACTTATAATCCATACTTGGAATTATCTGTCGATTCAATATTTTCATTTTAGTTAGTATCCATTAGTAAAGAGTTATTATTTTCTTTTTGGAGTGTCTTTCACTCTTATTTTTCATACTTCCAGAGTTCTTTTGCTGATTCCTTCTCATCCGGCCTCTATATTGAGTCCTGGGGGGCTAGACTTGGCTTGCAAGCCTGTCTCTGAGTCCCCAAAGATCAATCCCTGATCATGCGAGGGAGAAGAGCTGCCTAGGGGGTGTTCAAGCAGGTTTAAAGATCCTCTCAGGTTGCCTCTGACCTGCTATCTTCACCTCTTCCCAGCAGTGTGAATTTTGTTTGGTCCCCAGCTTAATCTCTGGGATGGCAGGTGGTTCTTGTGAGCACAAATCAGCCACGCCCTGTTTGTTTGAGTTGAAAGGCACTATGATGAGCTATTGAGTTGTTCCCCATCATTGGTTGATTTTTGTGTGAAAGAGCCAGCTGCTAAGATGTTCTTTTGTGCCCACGGTAAGCTCTCATCCCCCAGGTGGGGTAATTGAGTGCCTCAACCTTTAGGGGTACCCTGAAGCTCCCATGGGGCTGCTTGATCTCCATACCCACTGAGATGGGGGAGGAGCCAGGCAGGTCATGGCTGGGCTGTGGGACCCTGAAAGGCTTTACAAAGCCTCAGCCAGCCTCAGTTCTTTTCTGGCCACTAAGGGGAGCCACTGGTAGGAGGATCAGAACAAGCTCTCCAAATCGGGAAGGCTATTCACAGAGGAGAGGCCTACACTGGGATCTTCCAGCCCTTGTCCAGTAGTGCAGTTTTTCTGCAGGGAGGGGTGAGTGCTCTCCCAAATCACTGCTCCTTGGACCCCTACAGCACACTCCCATCAGTGGAGTCCACATGTGCTCCCTCACCACCTGAGTCCAGCTCTCAAACCTCCCCCGGGTCTGCGCATCTGATCCACTAGTGTGCGTCTCCGCGGAATGCCAGCAGGCAAGGAGTTCCATGTTTGTGCAACCCTGTTCCACTACAAGTCCTCAAAGGAAGAGAAGTTGGCCCTTCCATCTGTGGGGACCTCAGCCAAAAGTGTGCTCCCAGTGGAGAGAAGTGACCACTCGTAGTGGAGGATCCAGGGTGGGGTCTTGGAGCCCAGATGCAGCACTGGGATCTTCTGATGGTTTCCCAGGCCTGGTAGAAGCTCTGGAGAAACAGAGATGGAGCCTCAGGCTCTGGTGTGTGAGCCTCAGAGCCATGACTGGGGAGAAGCCAGAAGCAGGGTTGTGGGTACAACAGGCTGATCCAACCTAAGGGGGAGGGGGGTCAGGGCTCAGCAGGCAGCAGGCAGCAGGCAGTTGGGACCTAGTGGACAGTCAGGGCCGAGCAGGTGGTGGGCAGTTCCACAGGCTGCAATGGTGGCCCAGCTGGCCATGGAAATGGCAGTAGACCAGGGCCTGCTGGTCAAGCTGCTCCCTGACTTGGCCTGAGCCCTTGCAGTGCCCAGAGCAGCAGCCTTACAGTGAGAGGCAGCTGTGCTGCCAGGGCCACCTCTGGTGACAAGCTCACCCACACCAGCTCCCACCGGCTGTCCTGCCACCTCTGGTTGCTACAGAGGGTCCCAACCACACAGTGGACCTTGCAAAGCAGCCTTCCCTGGAGCTCAGGCCTTGGCCACTACTCCAGAAGTCTGGCTGGCATGACCACTGTCTTCCCAGCTCAGAACCAGCCCCCTCCAGTCTCTGCCTGGTCCTTGACAATTCAGCCTAATCCATCTTCCCTCCTGCGGCCTGTTAGAGGTTCCGGAGAGACTGGCACTGATTAAATGACTGTAATAGACAACATACATCTCCTGTTGGGGACTCCAAACCCCAGGCCACCTTCTAGGGCTGGGAGACAGAGACAGACGGGAAGGCCAGTGGGGCCAGCTCCAAGCCTGCCTGGGGAGCTCACAAGGAGCTCTGTCCACACAAGGCAGCTACCACGTTACCCCACTCACCTGGCCACACTGAGGTGAGTGGTCCCAGACGGCGGATGGGGTCCCTGTGCCATGTGTCCCAAATCCCACCAACCTGGGCCAGGACAGAGACCTTCCCCTTCTCTCCAGCCCACCCAGGACCTCAACCCGGCTGCTGCCCAGGGTCCTGCTGTGTGTGGCAGAGGCCAGCCCAGCCTGCCCACTCACCTCCCTACCCAAGTGGAGTCCCTAGGAGGGAAGGAGCTAGCACCCACTGAGCCCCTTGCAGGTCCTGTGTTACAGAGAGGGAAACTGAGGCTCAGAGAGGCATGGCAGGCTGACCAAGCACCAGCCTGGCTTCCTGATCCCAAAGTATGTGCCTCTGGGGAAAGAGAAGAAAGAAGTAAACACACCCTACAGCCCAATCCCTGTGCCAAGGGGCATCTTCCCCAAGGCAGGGCCCTGGGGTGTACATACACGCCCAGATGGCCTGGTGCCCCACAGCCTGCTGACCCCAAAGGGGAGAGGGCCTGGCCCCAGCAGCCTAGCCCCAAACACAAAGCCCGGAGCATAGGCTGACAATATAGGGACACCTGCAGAGAGGGTGATAGGCCAGAGGCCACCCAGGGTGCTGGCTGCCTCAATTGGCAAACAGGACCTGGGGTGTTCAAGCTGGCACTTCAAGGGTGAGTGTTTTCCCTGTAGAGGAGGCCTCTGCTGCTCAGCGGGCAAGCCAGGCCTGCGCTGGGACTCACTTCTATGTTACAGGGAGCACGAGTGGGGAAAGACAGGGGCCAGGGCCCCAGCCTTGCTGAGAACCAGCCGGCAGCGCAGAGAAGATTCCGAAATGGGAGCCCACTGCCCTGGGACAGGTCTGAAGGGGGAGGGGGCAGCAGTCACAGTAAGGAAGGGCCCCACGCAGGGGTGTCTCTCATCCCACCAACCCGCACCCCCCAGTGCCCTGATGGGCCACAGCTAATGGGGCCTCACACATGCCCAGGTGATGGCCGCCTCAATAAAGGCATAAACAAGGTGCCCGGGAAGCCTGGGGAAGCCGCGTCTCCCATCTCAGGGAGGTCCCAGGGCTCCCTGAGAGCTGGCAGTGTCGTGGCCAGCAGGGGCAGCTTTGCAGCGTCAGGAGACTTGGGGCCTCGCCCCCAATTGGGCCGGACTGCGGGCATACGGGTCCAGCCCCACGTTACTGGGAGACCGTGTCCTGAGGGGAGGGGGCTTTCCAGCCCACCAGAGTTGGGCAGGAAGCCCAGGGTGGCGGTGAGGTGGTGCATGCTCTGGTGGGCAAGACTGGGTGGCCCTTGTCCCGCTCCCCTCCTGAGACGCGACAACCCCACAGTCATCCCCTGCAACCTTCCCAACGCTAACCTGGTGCGTGGCTTGTCCCCCACCTCCGCAGGTCCCACCGCTGCCCCGCACAGCTGCCTGAGTCAGCTTGGCACCCTCGTGCCGCAGACCGGGTGGCTGAAGTAGCCACCACTCACCTCATGGTGACGGAGGCGGAAGGCTGCGGCCATGCTGCCAGCAGTCAAGTCCTGGGGAGGGCTCCTCCTGGCTTGCGGAGGCGACCCTCTCACTCTCCTTACAAGAGCACTGATCCCACCACAGGTTCCATGCTCAAGACCTCATCTAACTGCGATTCCCACCCTGCTCCAAATACAGCCTCACTGGGGGTATGGCCTTCACCACGGGAATTGGGGGGCATAAACATTCAGTCCCTGACATGGTCCCAGTGCCTCTGCGTGGTGTCCAGGGGGCCCCAGCGTCCACTGCAGGGAACAGGGCAGGGCTGGGGCCCTGGGGAGCAGGTGACAACTCCTGGAGCTTCCCTGCTGGGCATGTCTGTGGGCGCCCCAGGGCCCCCTCCTCAAGGGGCCTCCAGCTGCTGTCCTGGCCCAGGAAATGCCTCCTGGACCTGACACAAGTGCCCGAGCCTCCCACCACAGGGGCTCACCTCCACCCTCTCTACCCGGCCTGATGTCCTCTGGGGGGGGGGCCTCACCCACCCTGACTCCAGGCTGCCCCTGCTGGGGTACACAGGCCACCCCCACTCTGGCAGCTCCTAACTGGCCCCATGGCCCTGAGGGGAGGAGCTGTGGTTCCACACAGCGGTCCTGCCTGCAGGAAGGGGAGGCCCCCATGGCTCCTTCCCTGCACCCCACCCCACCCCCACAGCCGAGAGACTTCCCACGGTGCCCTGCGTTTAATGGTCCACCCAGGCTCCTCTCTGAGCTACTGCCTTTTATTTTATGACCAAATTACTGTTATATACACAAGAGCACATTTAAGACACCCACTAGAGGAGCAGGAATGACAGTCATGCAGGAAAGTGTAAATTTTACGCACTCGCATCTCCGGGCCATTAACGCACAGCCACACGTCCCCGCTGGCCTCTCCCAGCCTGGCCTGGTGCTCGGAATCGCAGCCTGGCACCTCTGCAGCCCACTGCTTTGCCTGTGTTCAGGATATGTTGGGTTTCATAGCTTTTGTCTGCACATCAATAAAAAGCCTTTTGCTATCTCATTTAAATCATTGAATAATTAACCAGCCCAGCCCCATCCACCAAATCCCTGGGAATGAGGGGGCGGCCAGGAGAGCAGCTGGCCTGCTGGCTGCCCCCAGAGGACAGGCAGCCCTGGCGGAGCCAGGAGGCCTGGGAATGGGCTGGCGGCACGTCGGGTGCATGCTCTGAGCCACGGCTTGAGTCAGCCCATGAAGACCTGACCTGACCCCAGATGGCCCAGCACAGGCTGGGGACAGTCCACAAGTGGCAGGTGGGAAAAGGAAGCTAGGGCCCAAGGGCCAGCCCAGTGACGTGGGAACCCACGAGGCCCGTAGGCGAGCCACCCCTGCACCCTCCCAAGCTCCCCCACCATGCACTCATCCAGCTGCCCCAGTGTGTGATGTGCACTGTGTGCAGGGTCCTGTGCAGGTCACTGAGACCCCATCCCCAGCACCAAGAGGCCCCAGCTCAGGGAGGCCGCTCCACACTCCAGCCCAGGTGCACGCTCGCCCCCGTGCACTTCCTGCCTGCTGGAGGAAGCTGTTCTGGCCCGCAGCCGGGAGGAGACACCTTAGTCACTGCCCCTGCTCTCCTGGGGCCCGGGGCTCATGGCTCACGGACAGAGCCCTATGCAGAGGTTCCAGTATTTCCCTGTTTTGCAGGCAAGGCTCGGGGCCTCAAAGCTCAGACCCTGCAAGGGCTCAGCTCCCTGAGAGCTGACAACTGATGGCGTGTGAGCCGGCCCTTGGCACAGAGTCAGGACCTGCGGGGCGAGGGGAGGGACCCGCACAGCCAGAACAGAGAGGTGGAAACACACGGCTGTCCCTGTGACAGGCCTATCCAAGGCGTTGGGGGTATCGAGAGGGAGCCAGGACCTGGAGAGGGGCCCATCCTAGCCAGCTCAGGCTGCAGGAGCAGAATACCATGGAGGAGCAGCTTAAACAGCACACATTTATTCTCACACTTCTGGAGGCTGAAGTCCAAGATCGAGGTGCAGCCATCGGGTTCCTGGTGAGGTCACTTCCTGGCTCACATGCACTGTCTTCTCACTGTGTCCTCAGGTGGCCCGTCCTTGGTACATGCTCGTGGGGAGGGCGATCTCTCTTTCTCTTCTTCTAAGGACTCTAATCCTGCCATGGCGGCCCCACTCCTGTGACCTCATCTAAACCTAATCCCTCCAGATACATCCCGCGGGGTTAGGGCTTCTGCAGGTGCATTTGGGGACATGATCACTCAGCCCACAGCAGGCCTGGAACGCAGGCTAAGTAATCAGCCTCGACAGCTAGTGAGGGGAGCCGCCGACACAGCAGCCACGAGGCCCAGCCCCACCTCAGAAATTCCCTCTCCAGAAAATACGAGCCTGGCTGATCCTGAGTTGTACCCTTTACAACAAAACTACAACCGTCAGTAAAGTCCTTCCAGGTTCTGTGAGCCTAGGGAGGTGTCAGACCCAAGGGCCGTCACAGGAACAGCGTCAACAGCTTGGAGCGGCCCCAGAGGGACAGTGGTGCATCTTCTGAGGAACGTACTGTCACCACACATGCTGCAAATGCCACAGTTCTGTGCGTAAAACAAGACAGCAGCAACTCGAGGCCAAGCCCGGGCCGGGGGAGTCCAGTTCTGAGAGTGCTGCTGGGACGGCCTTAACTCACCGCTTTTCTGTTCTATGGAGCACAAGAGTGAGCCATGATAGAGTCTCAGATTAAACACGTCTAGAAGAGCCCTTCGATGAATATACAGTAGAACTTTCACGTGACAGAGCGGCGGTCCCCAACCTGTCAGGCACCAGGGCTGGCTTCATGGAAGACAGTGCTACACGGACTGGGAGGGGAGGGCAGGGCAGGGCTGGGCCCGGGATGACCCAGGCACACCGCGTTGGCCGTGCAGTCAACCTCCCTGCCGGGGACGGCCACACTTGCAGCTGCTCCCCAGTGCCAGCACCAGCGCCCAGCTGCGCCCAGATGCCCAGCCCCAGCCCCTCACAAGGAGCAACCCAGGTCCCTCCCTGGTGTCCAGTGGGTTCGCAACAGGTTCCACTCTTACGCACATCCAGTGCTGCCGCTGTGCTGACAGAAGGCGGGGCCCACGCGGGACACGAGCCACGGGGAGCAGCGGCAAACACACAGGACGCCTCACTCACCAGCCGGCCACCCCACCCCCGGCCCGGCCCCCGACAGGCCACTGACCAGCACCGGTCCACGGCCCAGAGCCCAGGACCGCAGAGGTAGCGCCGTGCCCTTGCTTCACAGGCTGCGCTTGCTCTTTCTCAGGGGCACACACGACAATGGCTCACTTATAATCAGTGGCGTCCAACAAAATGGTGACAAAATACTAACACGTGGTCCAGCGGGGACTCAAGGAGCGAGAAGGGCTCAAGTTGGATCAGTCTCCCAGCATGCCTCATCGAGACCACCAAAGGGGCTACAGGACAAAAACCACAGGAACTACACGCACAGACACAGAACTGTGTGAGGTGTGACACCTACTTACGATTCCTAAAAATGCCCAGAACTGCAAATAAAGGAGAGCTTCCTTACCCTGACAAAACCTATTTCCCAGAAACCCGCAGGAAGCAGCAGACTCGAGAGATCTAAGACAGGATCTTCGAGACCAGGAGGCAGGTGTCCTCATCCCCACGCAGTCGGACATGGCCCCGACGGTCCCGAGACACCACAAGCCACGGGAAATGAAGTGAGAAGAGGGGGCGAGGACTGGACAGGGAGAGACAAAGCTGTCTCGGCTGGCAGATAATGCGCCGTCTATGCAGAAATGTAACCGAGTCAACAAACCGCTAGAACCACCAGCAGCTATGAGACAAGCCTACACCGTCAGTAGCAGGACTCCACGCCCACCATAACACCCAGAAAACGAGATGCTGCTCGCAGCAGCAACAAAGCAACGACATGGCTAGGACTCAAATCTCCACAGGATGGGCTGGACTTTTGTCGGAAAATTTTGGAATTCCACGAAGGACTGGCAGAAGGCGCCAGAGTCAGATGTGGGGTGAGTCCAGACAGCACAAGCCACAGCACCCCCAAACTCGTGTCTAGCTCCAAGTCACACAAATCAGCACTGCAGCAGGGCTTGGCGGAACCGGACAGCCCGCTGGAAGCACGCTGCGGCAGAGCGAGCCCAGGAACAGGGAGCTGGCTGGGAAGGGAGCAGAGGAAAGGCTCACTCACAGTGCCAGGATGCAGACAGCTGCAAAGCTGCGTGACAACGCGGGAAGATACAAGCCAGTGGGCACCAAAGGAGGAGCCAGCAGACCCCAGATGGACTTGGGGACATGGTGGCAGATAGGCAAAAGGTGACTCCACAAACCGAGGAGGAGGACACCGTGTAGGGAAACGGCGCATTACACGGAAAGAAATAAAGGTAGATCCTGCAGTGCATCCTCTAAAACGCTGGCCACAGATGGGCTGAAGATATAAGAGAAAATATGGGAGCCCAAGAGGGGCTGGGCAGGAGAAGCACTTTGTGGACAGGGCTGATGGGAGCCAACGCTAAGGATGACAGTAACCACAGCTCCACATCCACACCCAAAAATCAACAGAAGAGAGGTGCTCCCAGCCACAGAGAGGAGGGCAGACTGGAAGGGACCCTGGGACCACGTCCGTTGTCAGCACCAAGCCCACTGGAGCGCCCGAGGCACGGCCCCAGACCACCCTTTCTGCCAGAGCTCTCTCCCACCCCTCCTCCAACTAAATCTCACTTAAGTGTACATGGCTAATAGAGTGCACGGGTGACTTTCTCAAGACATTGACTCTGCAGCTGGAGACAAGGGCCTTGGCCACCTCCAGGTGTCATGACCAGGCCACGGGGTCATTCTGAGGCACTGGGACACGAGAAGAGGCGCAGGCTGGGCATTGGCCAGGGCCACAGGCTGCAGAAGAATGTCCCTCAAGGGCAAGCCCAGGTGACAGGCTCCAGCCCACCCCCCAGGCCCCTCCTGGAGACCCCACTTCCCTGATAGCCACCACCAGCCCCAGCTTCAAGCAGGTTCTTTGATGGGGAGGGGAAACAATCTCTTTCATATAAATGTTTAATTGGGAATTAATATTTATGAGGCTCTTGAGTGATGGGCTGCAGGGTCAATAAATATTAACAAGGAACGGGTGTCTCCCCTTCCCGCGCCTGCCAACACCTCTGTTTACCCACCATCCATCATTCACGGGGCCCCAGCTCCAGCCTGCAGGATGGGGTGGCCGCCTGCCCCCTTCCTCCTGGGGCGCCTGCGAGGGACAGGCCTCCTGGGGGCCCAGTGGAGGAGGCGGTGAAGCCGCCACGGAGGCTGAGGAGTCCACAGTAGGATGGATGGGTCAGCTTCCTGGGGAACTGTGACTACAAGGACACCCACTGCCTGTCTCTCACTGGCACAGGCACCACCCACCCACCCGAGGAAACTCGCACGCCAGCCTTGCCTCCAGCCCTGCCGGGCTCCTGCCACAGACACCACCTTCCCCAGGAGGCCCTCCTGGCCCGAGCGGCAGAAGCAGCACCCACCCTCCTCCCACTGCAGGGCTGGCTGTGCCCTTCCCCACCTGGCAAGGGCTGAGGCCTGGCGACCCCGGCCCAGCCTGCGCAGTGGGATGCTCAGAGGCGGCAGGTTTCTGATTCCACAGTCTGCCAGGAGGCTCCTGGGCCTCCTCCGGCCCAGCCCGGCCACAGTGGAGCTCCAGCGCCCTCGTGCGGCCTTCGTGGGAACGACCCAGGGAGGGTGAGGACAGGATGGAGATTGCCCGCCAGCGTCAGGGCCTGCACCCCACAAGCCCACCGGCTGAAGCCTCCCTCCAGCAGCCCAGCTCGCACACCCCTGCCACAGGGCGGTCAATTCATGACCTGGGAGCTTTACTGTCCGCACAGAGGGGCAGCCTCCTGCCCGGGCCTCCCTGCCCACCCAGTCAAGAGTCTCCTTTCTCCAGCAGCCACTTCCCGGCAGAAATCTCTCCCCCAGGCCATTCCACCCTGGGGCAGGCCGGCAGCCGGCCCACCTCCCCGGGGCCTAGACACACCTCTGGGGTCGCTGCTGTCCACCTAACAGGAAAGGCTGAGGCAGAAAACATCATTTAGAGAGCTTGCTTGAGCCAAAGTGAGGACAGCTGCTGGGACACACTTCGCAGTTGCCTCGAGGGGGCTCGGGCAGCCTGTGTCACAAGCAGCTTTTAAAGGCATGAGAGGAGGGAGGGAGTGGACTGCCACAAAGCTGCCTGTCAGGCATGCTCACCGCTTTACAGAGATGACACTGGGTGGCTGGCTGGCCACCAGTGAACTAGAAGGTCTAGAGCCCCACCCCCACCCCCCAGTAGCAAGTGGCTTCAAGAGGGAAGGACATGACCGCTTCTGCCCCATTCTGATGCCCCTCTGGGCCCCGCCGTTTAAAAGTTCTGGCATTCCTCAGATAAGCGGGCCTCATCCTTTTTCACCACACTGTGCGTGGGGCAGTGTGCGGCCCCTCCCACCCTTGGGACGCCAAGGCAGGGTGCAGAGGCCTGGTCCTTGCACCTGTCCCGCCTCCTAGTCCCCATGGCAGATGGCTCTGAGGACCTCGCCAGACCCCCACCCCCGCCCACCGCGGACTTCCCCGGGAAGTACAGGACAGAGCCCCAGCGCCCGCCTGCGCTTCTGCGCCCTCTGTCCGCCCCAGCAGTGCCGGGGGTGTGGGGACAGCCGGGGAAGCTGCCCCTCCAGATGCTTCCGAGAGAGCTGCCCCCGCGGCCCGCCCGCGCCGCCCTCGGAGCCGGGCACCGAGAGATGCCGGCCCTCGGGGGCACTCAGGACCACACCTGCTCGCCCCGCCCTCTTCGCACCTGGCCCGGCCGCCGGACAGGTTCTCGGACCGGTTAGGGGAGCGGGCACCAGGGCTCCGAGCCACGGGCTTCCGAAGGCCTCCCGGAGCCGGGGAGCCCGCCCTCCTCGGCCTGGAAAAGGCGCCGCACCGGCCCCCCACTGCGGGCCGCTCCGCCCCACTCCCCGGGGCCCGAGCCCACCGTGCCGGGGAGGCCTCCAGGCCGGAGCCCGCGCTGTCCCGGCCGGCACCGCCGCTCCCTTCCTTCCCTGAGGGAGCAGCACGAGTCGGGCCGAGGCCTCGCGCCCAGAGAGTAGCACATGACCTGGGCCTGGCCAATGGGTGCATTCCGTCTGTTGCGCCCAGTGATTGGCTCAGGGACGGGCACATGACCCAGGGCTAGCCAATCAGAACGGTCGGCTGGGCCCCGCTGTTGGTTACGCAATGGGCACATGACCCGAGTCTGACCAATCAAAGCCTTCCTCGTGAGTTGGCGGGAACTCGGAAGGCCTGGGAGGCGGGGATGGCTGAGGTAGCGCAGCACCGGGAGACGGTGGCACCCGGGACGTGGTGGCAGTCGGGCTCGCCCCGCAAGGGGCCCGCGGGGAGGGCCTTGAGGGAGACGCTTGGCTGAGGAGGGACCAGAGCGCCTCCCGGACTGGAAGGACCCACCCGGAGGCTGAGGACGGAGGCGACAGGGCCGTGGAACGGGAGGCCCATCCAGTAGGGGTCTGTTCCAGGGTCTTTCCCGCCAGCCCTGAGCGCTCTGTGGGACCCGGGCCCCGGGGAGCAGGCGCGAGCCTGTGAAATGTGCTGCTTCACCGGCATGGGACAGCCCGAGTGCCCTCCCCACGGCCAGCACGGCCAAGTTAACGGAGCCACCACCTGCCCTGGTGCTGGGCGGCCCACCGTTGTCCCGAGTAGAGGACAGCAGCCATGAAGCGACAGTCCCATGAAGGGGTGTGCCAGGAGGCACATGGAGCACCCAGACCTACAAGGCTCAGGGCATCTTTGGGCTGGAACAGATGGGAGGGGCAGGACTGGGGTGCACAGCCCCGGGCACTGCAAGGGGGCTCCAGGTGAGAGGACCCCACCCCACTGCCACCCCTGGGCAGTCACCACAGCCCCAGGTAGGCTGCTTGGTGCCCAGGCCTGACATATGCCCCAGGAGACCCACCAGCTTGGCTTTCCCTCTCCAGGCATAGCTCCTCGAAACCTATCCCTAGCAATCGCTGGGGCTTCCAGGAGCTTAAGGGGATCGTGTTGTTAATGTAAAGAGAGTTTCCCCGCTTTGGAGCCTTCCTCGCTCTGCCGGCCAAGCAGCTCCCAGGCAGGGCCAAACGACAGCAGATCTTGGAGTGAGAAGACCCCCTGGCTTGAGTGTGACCACACACGTGTCACTGTCCCTTATTGCTTCCTGCTCTTCAAATTTCTTCTTCCTGGCATAAGAGGCTGGGATGGTTGTTTTTGTTTTCTAAAATCCTTAAGGAGTAAAAATCCCACACGATCTCAGAGGAAATTAAATTTAGAAATGAGATGCGAGGCTTGGCAGGGACCTTGACGGAGCCCCCAGCAGGGCCAGACTGACACATCCACTGAGACCATATCACAGTTATTAACCTCTTGCTCCAAAACATATGGAGAAAAGCTGCTGGAAACACAGGGAGAATTTTCCTAAACCACAGTCACAGTGAGAGACTTCATCACACCTCGCTCAGTAACTGCCAGATCAAAAAATCAGTAAGGAAAAGAGAATATTAACAGAACAATTAACTACCATAAATCCATGCATATTCAGGACTTCGCACTCAACAAAGAAAGTGCATTCCTTTCAAATAACAGACAGACAGGCAAACAAAAAAGCATGTGCAAGTGTTCCAAGAAAATCTCAGTGGATCCCTAAAAGGAAAAATCACACAGGCAGCATTCTCTGAACACAGTGCAGTAAAACATGGAAATAACAGATAATATTTTTTAAAGTTCTAACCTCTTGTGGGGCTACATTTGACCCATTCTGCTACTTAAACAGCCTGGATGATTCTGCCTCCTTGTCTGCAGGAGGACCAGGCTGTTGCAGGCACATCTCTGTCTTCTGAAAATTAAAGGTGACGAAACACTTAATATCTGCAACACACAGAGCCAAGCACACAGACGGCGCCCAGAGAGTGTTAGCAGCCAGCACTAGTGGAAGGCGAGACACACACAATCTTCGGAACAACCGTGAGTTAAAGAGGAAGTGAAACCTCAAATTACAGACTCTCGATTAATTTATTAATGAGGGCACTACACATCAAAAACCGTGGGATACAGCCAAGCATCTCTCAAAGGACAATGTATAGCCTTGAGTAATTCTAATAGAAGGTAAGGAAGAGTGAAATTGCTTTCATTTAAGAAGCTGGACGAAGAAAGAAAACATGACCCCAAAGAAAGGGGAGCTTGGTCCAGGTCCTGGTTCCTCTCGTTTTACCCGCTTCCCAGCTGTGGTGATAACCACTTGTCACTGTGCTGCCTGAGTTTTTATAAGGCACACGGTGTTCCTTCCAAACTCTAAAGGAACAGAAACAGGCTTTGCAGGCTGGGTGTCAGCCCCAGACCTCTATAGCCTGAGAGTTCAAGTTCTTTGCTGCGCAACCTCACACGGGGCCCCAGGGACCTCTGGCAGCCAGTTCCTCAAGGTCAGGCACATCCGAGGGGCCAGGCAGCAGGAACACACTAAGGTCTGAAACCCAACCCTTCCTCCACAGGGCTCTTCAAACATTTTCCTTATCATTTTATTCTGAAAATTTCAAACACAACAAAGTTGAAAGAATTGTTGCTGCCCAACTAGGTTCATTTGCCCGCTGCCCAAGAGGAAGCCAATAGACCAAGACAACAGGGCTTACCGTAAAGAACGAGCTTTTTCCACATAGCGCTAAGCAGGGAGACAGGTGAAATTTGTCAAATACATCTCCCTGAGAATTAGGGGGACAGGGTTTGTAAAGACAGTTTGGCGGAGGCAATTGAATCTGCTAACTGGGCCGGGCGTGGTGGCTCACGCCTGTAATCCTAGCACTCTGGGAGGCTGAGGCGGGAGGATCGCTAGAGGTCAGGAGTTCAAAACCAGCCTGAGCGAGACCCCGTCTCTACTAAAAAGAGAAAGAAATTAATTGACTAACTAAAATATATATATACAAAAAAAATTAGCCGGGCAAGGTGGCACATCCCTGTAGTCCTGGCTACTTGGGAGGCTGAGGCAGCAGGATCGCTTGAGCCCAGGACTTTGAGGTTGCTGTGAGCTAAGATGATGTCGCGAAACTCACTCTAGCCGGGGCAACAAAGTGAGACTCTGTCTCAAAAAAAATCTGCTAACTGGCTGGGTTCAGGGAGGAACCATAGGGTTGTAGAGATTGTCCTCTTTGTTGACCAGTTTCTTGGATGGGTTCAGAAGACCAGTTGAGTCAGTTCCTCCATGTGGGCCACTGATCTGGGGCGTCAGCCTTCCACTGGAATGTGGGACCTGGAAGATATCTCAGAAACTACCACTAGGTTTCAAAATGGTGATGTTATCTATGGAGAAAGCTAAGAATCTTATGACCACCAGCTGTGGGGCTCCAGAGTGGCAATTATAGAGAAGCAAACAGGGACAGTGTTGACAAATACTGACAAATATTGTCAGTATTTTTAGCCAGGCCTGTGCCTTATTTTTAGCTAGGCATTTACCACAGTTCTCACCTTGCACCCCTTTATCAATTTGTAAAGGCGGTTTCAGAATTGTACAGAGATTACCATCTACCCACCTTCTGGAGTCTTCCTTTAACATGAGTGGTCCCGGCTCTGCCCCCAACAGCTCCCCCTCTGCTCCAGCTCTGTGTCCCTCGCCCGTCCTATTTCTTTGTTTTGTTTATTTGTTTTGGTTTGGCGGGGTTTTTTTGTTTTGTTTTGTTTTGTGTTTTTGAGACAGAGTCTCACTTTGTTTCCTGAGCTAGAGTGCAATGGAGTCAACCTAGCTCACTGCATCCTCCAACTCCTGGGCTCAAGCGGTCCTCCTGCCTCAGCCTCCCGAGTAGCTGGGACTACAGGCATGGGCCACCAGACCCAGCTAAGTTTTTCTATATATTTTTAGTTGTTTGACTAATTTCTTTCTATTTATAGTAGAGACGGGGTCTCACTCATGCTCGGGCTGGTCTCAAACTTCTGAGCTTAAATGATCCACCCGCCTCAGCCTCCCAGAGTGCTAAGATTACAGGTGTGAGCCACCACGCTCCGCCAATACTGTTATTTTTTTTTTTTTTTTTGAGACAGAGTCTCGCTTTGTTGCCCAGGCTAGAGTAAGTGCCGTGGTGTCAGCCTAGCTCACAGCAACCTCAAACTCCTGGGCTCAAGCGATCCTCCTGCCTGAGTCTCCCGAGTAGCTGGGACCACAGGCATGCGCCACCATGCTCAGCTGATTTTTTCTATATATATATTAGTTGGCCAATTAATTTGTTTCTATTTATAGTAGAGATGGGGTCTTGCTCTTGCTCAGGCTGGTTTTGAACTCCTGACCTTGAGCAATCCGCCAGCTTCGGCCTCCCAGAGTGCTGGGATCACAGGTGTGAGCCACCGCGCCTGGCCTGATATTTTTAAATCACTGTTGGATCAGTCTTTTAAACAGAGCCAACAAAATCTAAATATCATGGTGACTTAATACCTGCCGTCGATTTAAAAACAATTCTTTAACATGAAGAAATTTTCTCTCCTTTACCTTGTATTTCCATTCGACTTTGCCCACAGAGTTTTACCCTAACGTGATATATTTTACAATTGAAAGTCCCCATCGATCACCCGTCATACATGTCTGCAATTAAAATGTTTGTATAAATTGAAATGCCGCTTTTTATCCCTTGCTGCATAAGGCTGTTAATTATTTTTAAAATTTTCCACTGGATTTAGTTATTTTTACAACTATTAGCTCACGACTCATCAAAACCACATATTTAGATATGAATAATCTACATCACATATTTTGATTTTAAAAAGTTGCTATACAGAAAAAAGTACATTTGAATTGGAAATGCATCGCTTGACAAAATGGATGGGGCTTTCTTCCATTCAATTCCTGTTTCCATGGAGGACTGTTGCTCACTGTTAAGGTCTATGTTCTGCAGCCAATTCACTGCGGCTCTCTGGGTTCCAGAGACGTTAGCGCTAAGCGACTTAGTCCGCGCACATCAGCACGTGGGACAAGGGCGCGTTGTCACAGCCATCCCACAATCTGCAGAGAGACGCGGATCCAAACTCCCAGCAAGGCCGCCTGCCTGGCCCACAAGCTCGGGGAAACCGCCTGCCCTGGGGACCCCGCGTGCTCTTTTTTGTAAGATACTGCCAAATTCCCCCTCCATAGAGATTGTGTCAACAAGATGCACCTTATTTTCAGAGATGTTAAAATGAAGCAAAATGTGTTTTGGATTTGATGGAGTCGGCACCATCCAGGGTTATGCGAGTTAGAGGTGATCCAGAGGCCGAGGCAAAGGGCCATGCCGCCTCCCGCCGCCAGAGGGCGCGCCCCGCCCGAGAACGGCCTCGGGACCCGGCGGGGCCGGGGCTCCTGCACCTGCCCAGGCGCGGGGCGCGTGGCGTGGGGGGCCGAGCCCCGGTCCTGGTTTGGTTCTCCCGGGCCGGCCCACCCCTGTCCCGACCTACCGGCCAGGGCCTTGCCTGGAGGCGCCCACCTGCTCCCACCTGGACCCAGCCTGAGATGCAGCTGCTGGGTCTGGACACAGCTGCATGGAGATGCCTTGATGTCCCGGCCTGGTGGGGGTTCTCCACAGTTCCATTGGGTGCCCCTACCCAGGCAGGAGGGCCCCCTGCTGGAACAGGAGCCCACGGATAAGTCCCGGGGTGGCTGGGCGTGGTGGACGCCTGTGTCCCCTTAGGGACCTGCCCTGCGCACAGGGGGCCCTGGGACCGCAGGGAATGACTGGGCGCCCGGTGGAAGGGAGGCCACCACACCCCAGCCAGCCCTTACTAGGCCAGGTGGGAGCTGCGTGGCAGCTGCGCAGGGCGTATGGCCAGGCATGGGGTCAGGGTGGCCCTGTCCCCACCGGCCAGTGTCACACCCCCACCTGCTCACCCCCTGCACAGGTCTGCCCTGGCCGGGTGCTGGTGTGCGTAGCCTCCCCCCACCACCCACCCTGACTGATGAACCTCAACATCCAGAAAGTGGAGGGCAGGGGTCCTGCAGACCACCAGGCCCTATGGGCTGCTGAGGCCCTGGTGCCCCAGGCTGCCCCTCCCCCAGCTCTCATCGTGCTGGCCCTCTCCACCACAGCCCAGGTCCTCCCGGAACCACTGTACCGCCCTGGGCCTCAGTTTCCCCTCTGCAGAGCAGCGGCTTTGATGGCTCCTGGGCAGGAAGTGTCCACATAGTGCCAGCACAAAGTCAATGGCCGGAGCATGGTGATTCTCCTGCCGTCCCCTGCAGGTGTCAGCCCAGGACACCACAAGCAGGGCTACCCAGCGCGTGTGCTGCTCTGTCTGTAATGTCACTGTCACTGTAACGTCACTGCTGTGGACAGCCACCCCACCAGGCCGCCCCACCAGTTTGCAGCCCCCAGGGCAGGGCTGGCTCCAGCCCCAGACAGAGCTTGTTCCCACTGCGCCTGGGCCCACAGTGTCCCCTGGTCTAGCTGGGGACCTGGCGAAGCAGCGTGCCCAGCAGGACCGCAGACGCTCGGTTGAGGAACTGACTGGGGACTCGTGGGCTTCTGGGTGCTGTCAGGGGCAGGAAGGGGCAGGCCTGGGGCCTAAGTGGGGGTAACCAGGGGCAGAGCTTGGGCAGGTGGGAGGCCCTAATGTCCCTGCTTGGGCACATTCATTCCAACGAACGTTCCCGACCCACACACAAGTCTGCCCGCAGATCCTCCTCTGAGCCCGTGGCAGCGTCCGCCTGCGCCCTTGCTCACGGGTTAAGCAGTCTCTTTCGCAAGCGCCGTGTTTGCATCTGTATGGGAGTCCTAACTTCACCCCTCTTTGAAAAGTGCCATTTAAGAGCTCTCACCGTTTGCTTTGCAGAATGTCATGTACAGAGCGTTCTCAGAATAACAAAGCCACTGCCAGCCCCGGGACGCTGCAGGCGTGTGGTCTTACATAAGCTGCCGCTCTCCCCTCCCAGCGCTGTCAGAGCTGCGCGGTGGCCCCGTCAAAGCCCGGAGCCCCTCCTCGCCACAGCCTGCCGCGCCGCCACCCCCCGCCCCCGCAGTCTCCGCTCCACGGGCAAATGCCCACTGGCGTCAGAGTCACCTTACTTGTCTGGGATTTACTCTTTCGTGGACTGCTAATGCAGAGATCATGTGGACAACATTCCCTAATTTCTTACGTGTTGGTGGCAGTTGTCAATAGCCTTTTTTCCTTTTTTTTTCTTTTCTTTTTTTTTGAGACAGAGTCTCACTCTGTTGCCTGGGCTAGAGTGAGTGCCGTGGCATCAGCCTAGCTCACAGCAACCTCAAACTCCTGGGCTCAAGCAATCCTGCTGCCTCAGCCTCCCAAGTAGCTGGGACTACAGGCATGTGCCACCATGCCCGGCTCATTTTTTCTATATATTTTTAGTTGTTTGGCTAATTTCTTTCTATTTATAGTAGAGATGGGGTCTCGCTCTTGCCCAGGCTGGTCTCGAACTCCTGACCTCAAACGATCCGCCCACCTCCGCCTCCCAGAGTGCTGGGATTACAGGCGTGAGCCACCCCGCCTGGCCAATAGCTTTTTTTCTTAAAAGTTATTTGGCCAAATGTGAAAACTTCGGCTCACTTTTTCTTCTCTTTCATATCCCAAAAGTGGCACTGCTCTTTCTTCTCACGTGCGGCATTGTGCTTGAAAGTCCCAACAGCCCCATTTTCTTTCCCTGATATGTGACGTGGCCAGAGGATCTTTTCCTCCGATGTCCAGCGACTCTGCAATAGTGCGTGTCAGCGCTGGTCACGCCGCGCGGGTGGCGTGTCCTTCCAGCGTCTGAGCTGCAGCCTTTTCGTGCCGGCCACCCTCGGACTTGTGGCGCCTGCTCCCTCCAACACCTTCCCCAGCAGCTCCTGTTACCCAGGGGTCGGCTCCTTTCCTCAGCTTCTCTTTCTAAGAGCTTGGCTGAGATACAGTCCACGTCATAAAATTCACCCATTTATGACGTCCCACGCAGTGGTTTTTGGTGTGCTACATTTACCAAGTCGTGTGGCCAAACCATGTCACCGGGATCTAATCCTAGAACATTCACGTCACCCAGAGACACCTCCCACCCGCCGCTGCGCACGCTCCCAACCCCCGCGGCTCCCAGCAGCTGCGCACCTGCGTCCCGTCTCCATGGCTTTGCCTGCTCTGACGCCCCCTGTGCAGGGAGCCACGCAGTGCGAGGCCCCCGTGACTGGCTTCTTTCACTTAGCGTGGCGGTGCCGAGGCTCGTGCCGCAGCGGGTGTCAGCACCCTGCTCCTTTTCCTTCCTGAGTAATATTCCACCGCGCGAATAGCCATGCGTTTGTTATCCGTGCATCCACTGGCGCTGCCTGGGTTGTGCCGTCCGACGACCGTGAGTAACACTGCTGCCATGTTAATACAGACCTTCGCAGGGACACAGGTCTTCAGTTCTCTTGGGTCTGTGCCTTCGATTGAAAATGCCGGTCACGGGGTACAGTCACGGTAGCGTCTGGGGGACCCGCCAGGCTGCTGTCCCGGCGGCTGCCCCACGTGGGATTGCAGCAGCAGCGCCAGGTTCCGAGGTCCCCGCATGCTTGCCGGCTCCAGGGTGAGGCCTGTGTGAGTCCGGCCTTCCCGTCGGGGGAGTGGGGTCTCCCTGCTGCTCTGGCTCGCGCCCCCATGTGAAGCGCCTGCACGGGCGCCTGGCGCCGTTCCCTGCGTCCCTGCCGGAGAAGCGCCCGTGGATCTTGTCTGCGGCCTCCTGGACTTGCGGCTTTTCTCCCGGGCCCCTCCCTCCTCTTCCTTCATTTCTTTCCCATGTTTTAAATTTTTCCTTTTTATCTCTATCTCAAAACATTTTCTGTTGTGTTTATTCCCTCTGTGTTCCCTCCGGTGTACTCTTCACTCCTAAAACAATCTTTCTTTTATTTTTTTAATTTTTTCTATAAAAAATAATGTAATATTACTAAATTCTTTTAATTTTTATTCTTGTTTTCCTAATAACTTTGTTAATGTGCTGTGAAAACAGTCTTTCCTTTCATTTCCGACGCTTTTCTACGTTCTCTCCCCTCCTTCCTCAGTTCCCTGGTTCCGGTTTGTGTCGACTTTCCCACGTCGCACCCTCGTCTCCGTGGCTTCCCTTCGCGTTCCGCGTGTCGGGTCTCCTGCACATCACGGCGGCTCCAAGGCTCCGCTGCCCCCTGTCCCCAAACAGCTGCTCAGGGCGGCCCCGCCCATGTCACCACCTGCAGGGCGTGGGACACGTCACCCCAACGGCTTCCGGGCTAGGCCAAGATGGGCCTCGCAGCTCCCCCGGGGCCCCCCGGGGCGGCCGTGCTGGGAAAGCAGGCACCACATGCCCGGAGGGGACCCACCCGCCGGCTGCCTGGGAGGTGCCTGAGCCCCAGATGACGGCACCCCCAGCAGGCGTCTGACTGCATGACACGCCCCCAGCCAGAGCGTCCCAAACGGGCCACGCGTCAACGCCGACTCACAAATGCCTCGAACGCTGTAACTGGATCCTGTTCCAAACTGCTAAGCTCTGGAGCAACCCGTCGTGCAGCAGTAGGTGACAGAGCATGCATCCCTGAGTCTCCATGGCTCACGTTCACGTCCCCCCGGCTCCCCGGACCTCAGAAGGCGGGCGTGGCTGGCGTGGCGCTCCCTCCTGTGCCTGAGTGTGTCTGGGCGTCCTTTCTCTGTCACCTGTGCTGCCCGGTGAGGGCCTGTCCTGCTCGCCCGTCAGGGAGGCCTGGGCTGCCAGCACTGGGAGGTTGGCGGCCTGGGGCCCCCGGGCTCCGCGCGTTTGCTCCCCCCGCGAGGGCAGCGGCCCTCGCATTGGCTCGGGGAGCGTCTGGGGAGCCCCCGGCCTCACAGCCGTCGGGTCTCCTCCTCCTGCCATGCGCCAAGGGCTCCGGGGACTCGCGGCTGCCTGGCCGGAGGGCGGGCGGCGTCCATGTGCCTCGGGCTGCACGACCCTGGTGGCTTTGCGCGTCCTGTGGGGAGGTGGGGACCAAGGTCCCAGCCGCTTCTACGTCCTTCCCCGAACCCAGGAGGCCGCAGTGTCTCCGTGCCTGAGAGCGGCAGCCGGCTGGCGCTCGGCCTGAGAGCCAGGAGCCGGGCAACGGCGGAGCCAGACAGCGGCCTTTGCGAAGAAGAAGGAGGCGGAGAAGGGTGCACGGTGTGGGAAACTCGAAGGCCCGGTCGACTCCGCTCATCACACGAGTGCACAAAGCCGGTAAGAGTTAAAACCTAAAGCACGGCGGCGAGGCCACGCAAGGCCAAGGAAGAAATGAAACATGTCGCTGCGTCAAAGAACCTGTCTGAAAAGGCCACGTCCTGCAGGACTCCAGTTCCGCGGCGTTCCGGAAAAGGCAGAATTGCAGAAGTAGAAGGGCCGCGGCTGCCAAGCAGCGGGGAGGGGAGGGGAGGGCGGGCCCAGAGGACCCCGCGCCAGGGCGCGTGAAATGCCGCAGCCGCTGTGGGCGGCGACGTCTCAGAATAAGAACGGAATCGCTGCCCGGCTCAGCAGCTCCACGTCTGGGCACACTCACTCCCCAAAGACCCCAAAGAAGCAGGGACCGGGGCGGTGTCTGCTCACCCGCGTCCTCGGCAGCGTGGCTTTCAATGTCCCAAAGGCGGCGGCGGCGGCCCCAGTGTCCGCAGACGGACGGACGGAGGGACAAAACGCCGTTTGTCCCTGCGGTGGAGCATCCCCGGCCGGGAAGGGAAGGAGATTCTGACACGTGCCACAACGTGGAGGGAGCTCAGGGCCTCTCGGAGGGAGCTCAGGGCCTCGCGCTCAGCGGAACAAGCGCAGGAAAACAACCGTCGGCTCCACCCGCGGGAGGTGCCCGGAGGTGCCAGGTTCACAGGGACAGACAGCGGAGGGGTGGCCGCCGGGTGGGGGACAGCTAGCATGGAGCATTCAGACTTGCGGGCACGGAGGGCAGGAGGCGCCAGGCTGGCTGCACAGCCGTGCGACCGTCCGGCTGACCCTGAGCGACCCAGGTTTGAGAGAGCCGCGCGGGTCTCTCGCGCTCCGGTCTTCTCCTGCCTTTGCACGCTCGGGACCGCAAAGCCCACCCTCCGCCGGCGCCTCCTCCTCGGCCTGGAGACCTTCACGGGGATCCACTTCCACCCGAGGAAGAGTAAAAACGTTTTCTCTTCCCCGTCCTTTTCTTAGTATCGTGTTCTCTTCTCCGGCTCACTTTCCGCTTACCTTCTACTTAACTCTCCAGGGACCCAACAGCGTGTCAGATGGAACGAAGGCCGAGGTAGAGCACCGCAGGCAGCAGGGGCAGCATGTGCAAAGGCCCTGGGGCAGGTGGGCGCGGCAGGTGTCTGAGACCCTCGGTGCAACTGGAGGCAGAGAGGCGGACAGAGGGGTCTGAGCGGCGGGAGGTGGCGGGACCAGGAGGGACGGGGCTGTGGGCCGAGGTCGGGAGCTGCCTTCAGCAGCAAGGAGGCCAGACGCCTGCACGTCCCCAGCCCGCAGGGAGGTGCAGCCGTGAGCACGACTGCATCTGCCACTGGCTGCCGCATGAGCAGACTGCCAGCAGGCCAGGAGGAAGGGCGGGCGCAGACGGAATAATTTAGGGCCTGGGACTCCGGCGGCGGCAGCAGGGGAGGTGGCGAGAAGCGGAAGCACACAGGCAGATTTGGGAAGCAGCACGCCCGGCGCGTGGGCAGGGAGGGGAGATGCCGAGCAGGCCGGGCGGGGGCCTGAGCCAAGGGGGGCTTGCCTCGGCGGCGGAAGCCTGGAGGGGGGGCTCCAGCCTTATCAGGTCTGTGCTCCAGAGGACCCGCAGGTAGGTGGAGAGCGGGAGGGGAGGTGACGGCGGGAGGGAGCCAGGCGGGCGGGCGGGCACACGGTGGCTCTCTCAGAGGGGCAGGACGCGGCCGCCCAGCACAGGCACACGCACTGGAGAGAAGAGACGGCCCCCAGGGCCAAGGCGAGGACGGGGGAGCTGGCAGAGGCCGGCGGCTCAGCCAGGGACGAGGAGGGCGGCACGGACTGAACTGCAACCCCCAGGTTCACACGCCAAAGGCCCCACTCCCAGCTTGACCCTGTTTGGAGTCAAGGTGTTCAGGAAGAAATTAAGGTTGAATGAGGTCGCAGCGTGGGCCCTGATCCGATAGGACGGTGGCCTTCCGGAAAGCGGTGGTGACGGGGGCGTTCGTGTGGAGGAAAGGCCCCTCGAGGACACGGCAAGGGGCCGCCCGAAAGCCGGAGGAAGGTTCCACCAGAATCCAGCAGTGGTGGCGCCTGCGGTGTGGACGTCCAGCCTCCAGCTCTGCGGGAAATGTCTCAGCACAGCCTGCGGTGCCCTCACAGCCGCCGGGCCCACCAGCCCCGAGGGGCCGAGGGCGCGTGGGGTCCCAGCACCCCCAGGAGAGCCGCAGGAGAAGGGAGCAGAGGCGTGGGCGGGTGCAGCTCCAGCAGCCTGCAGAGCTCCACTCAGACCAGGGCCCCCGCGCACACCCACGCTCAGCGAAGCACTCCCCTCCTGCGCGGGCACCTCAGAGGACAGCTGCCCACACAAGGGACTCGGGTGTCCTCTGTGAGACACACAGACCCCTCGTGCCCTCCTGGGCCACACGCGTCCCCAGAATGCCCCCACACTCTCCCCCGAGCCACCGGCCCTCCCCGAGAGGCAGGGGCTGTGTCCCCTCCAGCGCCGGGCAGGCCCTGAGGACAGTCTGGGTGGACAGAACCCAGCTGCCGCGAGCAGAGTGGCTTGCCAGGCGAGGTCCTGCCAGCAGAGCAGGAGGACGGGCGCTGAACGGGGCCTTGGGATTCGCCTCCAGAGCCGGATCCAGCAAGAGCTAAGTCGCATTCGTGGGTGAGGCCGGGCAGGGCCTTACAAAGGTCGCTGTGAGTTTACAGG
The DNA here is from genome assembly GCA_008750895.1 of Mirza zaza. Classification (NCBI taxonomy): domain Eukaryota; kingdom Metazoa; phylum Chordata; class Mammalia; order Primates; family Cheirogaleidae; genus Mirza; species Mirza zaza. The sequence goes on along the minus strand of VSMD01025377.1, from coordinate 4,622 downwards.
TCTGGGAGGTTTGAGCCCAGCCCGAGACCGCGGCGGCTGGCAGCTCAGGGCCTGCAGGCTGGGGGCTGCCCGTCCAGCGCCGCAGTCTCTGCGGGAGGCCGGCGAGCACCCAGCGCAAACCGCTCAGGTCAAGCGCAGCTGCCTTTGTGACCCGGCCGAGGCCGACAGGTGGGATTCCATCAGGCTGTGTGCGTGGCCGGGCGCCCTCCCCGCCCACTCCCGGCTCCTTCAGACACCTGGACACGCCGGCTCCGTGTCAGATTCCTTTCCACAGCCCTCAAGATTCCACGCACCTCCGTCTCGTCCTCCCCCCCGGGGCCCCGGGCACCATGCTGGGAGTGGCCTTCGGGGACAGGCACCAAGGCCCCTGACCCACAGCCCGCAGCCGCCTGTCCACAGGTGGTGGCCGCCATAGAGGCGGAGCTGTAGCCCCCAGCGGAGATGAGACAGCCCCGCCGAGCCCCGCCCGGACGGCAGATTGGTGAGCAAAATATGGGGCCACTGGGATCCACGTCGGAGGACAGTTTGTTACACAGCAACAAACGGGTGCGCTCAGCCTGTGGTCCTCAGCCCACAGTGGAACCTGCTTCCCCTCTGCAGAGGGTGGCCAGGATCCCGGCTGTCCCTCTCGTCCCTGCGTCACGATTAGGAGCCACTGTTTCTCTCTCCAGGGAGTCCTGGTTTGGATGATAAGCGGCGTGGTCATCCCGTCTGTCTGTGCTCAGGGGACGCCCACAACCAGGGGCAGCTGCCCAACCCTGCCACCGTGCAGTGCTGGGTGGTGTGGTTTCCTGCCCGGTAAAGTGACATGCCCCTTTGTCACAGCTAGACTTCCAGACTCGCTTGCTGTCTGGTGCTGACGGTGGTCTCTGAAGGCCTCCAGCCCCCTGCCTCCCTGCGGGGGAGGGGTTGCAGGCAGGGTCCTGGAGGAAGGAGCCCCAACCCCCCTGGCCTGGGATCTCCCTAGGGCCTGCAGTGGGACAGCTCAGCAGGACCTGAGCCCCCCTGCACCCCTGCACTTGTGGTCTGGGGTTCTGGTGGGGCCACTGGAAGCCCCGCCCCGCGCAGGGTTGAAACAGAGTGACCTGGGGCTCCCGCCTCCTGGCTCCGCCCCGCCCCCCCATACCCCTCCTCCTTCCCCTCCTCCTCGAGACCCTCCCTCCTTCCTTGCTCCTGCCCCACCCGCGTGGTCAGGCAGGCTTTGAGACCCTGGAGCAGGGCGGGGACTCGGAGTCCAAGAACGTGGGGCGCAGTGGCCCCGAGTGGCCCTCGGCCCCGGCTCTCACTTCCTCCCTCGAGCCTGAGTGTGGATTCCGCAGACCTCAGGCCCCGGGTTCCTCTGGGCACCCCAGCCTCGTCTGGGCTCTCTGGGGGCCAGCCCTCCCTGTTCTTCTGTCCGAAGTCATCTGGGCTGCCTTTGACCTGTGTCCTTCCATGTAAAGGTTATTGTATGCTTACTGATTTCTTAAAAAATAAACTTTTTTTAAGCCCCAGCGAGACTCCCACTGGGATGGCATAGGGTGAACATGCCCATCGGGGAGAATCACGGGTCCGACAGTGAGTCCCCTCCCCCACTCTGCCGGGCATGCCAGGTAAGCTGGCGTGACCAGCAGGCGGGCAGGCGAGTGTGTGGGATCTCCCAGGAGTGTCGGGGCTCCTCTCCACACACCCCTCTCTCCAGAACACTCTCCTTGATGTTCCAGAAACTTCTCTCCCCAGTCATGCCTTTGGCCAGCCCTGGGCTGCGTGCTGTCCCCGAGGTCTCCACGCGCTGCTGGCACCTTTATGGAGGCCCCTTAGCAAACCCCCGCAGGCGGCCCGGTCTGGGCCTGCGTCTCTTCCCTGCCGGGACCCTGACGCTCCCAGGGTTAGTCCCAGGGACTCGGGGAGGTTCGATAGCAGCGTCCAGCCAATGCCGATCCCACGTGGCTACATTCCAGGCAAGACGCGTGTCATTTTCTCAAGTGATAAAGTGGCGACTTTCAAAAAATCTCTCAGCAAAGTAGGAAAAGGGGCAAATGAAACACGTCTAACTTCGGTGAAGTCGTTCGCCGAAACCCGATATGGAACACATTCCGGAAAACAGGTCCTGTGGGGCAGGGTCTGGGGCAGAGGGGAGCGTCGGACACGTGGGGCACAGGGGATATTTTAGGGCCGTAAAACGAATCTGTGTGACATTGTCACGGCGGATACGGGACACTGGGTGTTGGGTAGAAAGACTAGTAGGTGCTCCAGGCACAGGTGGAGGAAGATTTCTCACACAGAAATCAAGATATATATTTTTTTAAAGTTTAGTTTATCTTCCTAGAGGGGAGAAAGAGAGACAGAGAGAAAGAGGGGGGAGGGAGAGACAGACGTGGCCACATGGCACCCTGAAGAAAGGAAGGGGGTGCCCGAGCCAAGGAGGCCACGGGGCTGGCTGCTGTCATGGGGACCAGGAGAGAAAAACGTGGTGGCGGCTGTCAGCTGATAAGGAAAGCGGCAGCAGGTGGATGGCAAACACTGCAAGGTGTCACAGCCCCAGACTCGGTTTCCGGCCGTCCTTGGAGAAGGGCTTCCCATCCGACTCCGTCCTTAGAGCCTCAGAGCGGCCGAGGCCATGGCCCCTCTCCTGCTGTTTGCCCGGGAGCTCTGCAACAGCAGATTCTCAAAACACAATTCTGAAAGAGGGCGATTTCCATCTCCCTTCCGTCCACTCAGCTCTGGGGAAGTTGTGCAGACGGAACCCCCGCAGGTGCCCATTGGAGAGAGAACCCGAGGGGTGGATCTTTACCTGCCACGGGGAAATCGTGGATGAGGGATCTCCCTGTCATTTTTCGAAGGGCCGCCCTTACACTGTGCGTCTCTCAAACCCACAGAGCTGCACGCAGAACGGTGGACCTTGCTGTGCGCAGACTTTAGTAACCAGTTAGGAGGTCGAGATGTCCCGGATGGAATCTCACTGCGCTGCAAACGTAGGAGAAACAGCCTCCCTGGGGGGGGGGGGGGTGGAGGGCAGGCACTGACCCAAGGGACCTTGGGAATGAGTGGAAACGGAGAACTAAAGCTGCAAACTACGGCAGAATCTTGAGCCCCCCGGCTGACTGATGGACGCCCTCCTGGCCAAGGGCAGCCCGAAACACCCCAAAGCTGAGTTGCTGGCCCCGAGAAGGGAAGTAGGACATGCGTGTCATGCTGCCCTCCTTTCTGGGAGATGTCCTTTGTGACTCATTAACAGGCCTAAGGCTGCTGGAGGACAAAGCTCAAACCACTCCTCAGCTATAGGGTGGGTGGCTTGCCCCAATTAGCAGACATCCTTATCTTAATTTAAAACATTCCAGGCCTTTAGACAAAGCCTCATTTCTTTGACCAATTACAAATCAAAGAGTCTTTAAACCCACACCTCTAACTTACGATGGGAGAGCCTGGGCCCCACCCGTAATCCTGGCACTCCGGGAGGCGGAGCGAGGTGGGAAGGTCACTTGAGCTCAGGAGTTCCGAGACCTGCCTGAGCAAGAGCGAGACCCGGTCTGCACGAAAAGTAGACAGATCAGCATGCCTATAGTCCCAGCTACGGGATCGCTGGAGCCCAGGAGTTTGAGGTTCTGTGAGCTACGAGACGACGCTCTCTGCCCAGAGTGACAGAGCCAGACTCTGTCTCAAAAAAAAAAAATCCTGTACCGTGCCACTTGGAGATGTCCTGCCTTATTTCAGGCCAAACCAATGTACACCTTCCATGTATCAGTTCATGACTTTACTTACGTAATTTTGTAATTCCTGTCTTCCTGGAAATGTATGAAACCAAACTGTAAATCGGCCACGGCCAGACCACTGGCTCAAGCTTCTTGGGCGTGGCTCCGGGCCACGGTCCCACACACGTGGGTCAGAATAAACCTCTTTAAATTATTTTACAGAGTTTGGGTTCTTTTCCGTTGACATACAGCGAAACTGAAATTAAGAAGAGCAGCCCGAAAACCTGTCGCTCCAGTTTAACCATGAGAACAACGGAGGAAAAATCCCAAGTGAGGCACATTCTACAACGCACCTGGCCAGGACTCCTCAAAACCGAGGAGCCCTCGGTTTCGGTGGGAGGCTGTTGAAAATAAAGATGCGACTTTTTCCGAGTTCAGGGATTCCTGAGTCCCACCCTCCGTGGACTGCTGCTCAGGAACCAGGTGTAGAGTTCACACCTGCGTGTTGCCAACGCTTCTCACGCTGTCATCCGAGCCAAGGAACTTGCTCTTCTTCCTTCCCACGCTTCTCTCTTTCCCCAGCCGAGTGCAGATGCCCCCAATTTACGATGTGGTGACGTCCGACAAACCCAGAGGAAGCCGAAAATCTTGTAAGTTGAGAGAGCGTTTCATACGCCCGACCCACCTGACATCCTGGCTTAGCCTGGCCGACCCTAAACGCGCTCAGAACGCGTGCGTTAGCCGGCGGCTGGGCGACGTGCTCTCACACAAGCCTATTTTATAATAAAATGTTGCATAAATCATGTAATTTACTGAATACTGCACTGAAATTGAACAGCAGGAAGGTTGTGTGGCCGTGCTGGAAAGAATTGTTTCTGCTGAATGCAAGTCTAAAAATCTTAAGTTGGGCTGTCATTAAGTCTGCGGCTGCCCCTGCGCCCCCACCCCTCC